>CAJHUC010000714.1:0-103104 GCA_905146915.1 Ostreobium quekettii | reverse complement strand
GTCTCAAGGCAATATGTTCAGGTGCTGAGGCAGCTCAAGCTGCTGTTCCACATCCCTTTGTCTACAAATTGTTGAGAAACTGTGCTGTATCCCTGGACATGGAAAAGCTGTGGCTGAGGGGATGCATGTTTAGAATGCAAAATAGAGTGTATGTATTGATGTTCAATGAGCAGTCTTTTTAGTAACTGTGCCTCGCTGCCCATTTCAGGACGCTTTCTCAACAACACAAATGAGGGATCTACACCCTCTTACGTGCGCTTTTGGATGTTCAACATCACCAATTTGGACGAGGTGCACAAAGGGGCCAAGCCGAATGTGGTGAGCTCTGCTTTGGTGTGCAAATGCACTGACCAGTTGACGCCCAACATTACCCAATAGGTGCAATGGCAGTTGTGTGTCAATCTGCTTTCGATGAATGTAATCACCACGGATTTGCCACATGGTCTTTGTCCTGTGCTGTATGACAGAATAGCCTGTGTGTGTTGACATGCCATGTTGTGGCTTGCACCAGACGGAGATGGGCCCATACACCTACCGAGCGTACTTCGAAAATTTTGGCGTTGAGTTTGACTACGCTGGGATGATGTCATATAGGGTATGACTCAGGGTATGGCAGGGCAAGGAGTTTTGCCCTGCTGACTTGTGCATGAACAACACATGTGCTGTGTTCATGACGCTGCTGTGTTCATGACACTGCTGTGTTCATGACAGCTGGAACATGTACCACATGTGCAACACAAGTGATGTGTGCTATGTTGTGCAGCAAGAGCAGAAGGCACTGATGCTGCTTTTGGGAATACTGTCACGAATGCTGTATGCTGTTGTTGCGGATGGACTGCCATCGTATCCAATTTCACTTTTTTCTTCTTGTCCTTCATGGACACTGATAGTTCCCATACGGGTTTCAATTGAGACAAACATTTCTGAGCTGTCCGTCATGTTTCCTGAACATTCTAGAGAGGCGCCGTGACCTTAGTTGTTGGAGCGTCAAATTTAAGGAAGCTTGCTTGATTGAATAAGTTCCCATATGTTCCAGTGGGACTAAGCATGCAAATGTGTTGGGAACACTTTCTGCCAGAGACAATGCTCAACAATGCCTGACAGGTTCATTGATAGTGAATAATAATGTTTTAGCAGCTGTAAGATACAAGAGTTGCCAACACAAGGCCCATGTGTGCCACATACATCATGTGTGTCACATGTACCGCGCATGCCAGTTGGATGATATGTTCAACACATGCCACATACTTGACGTCCTCAACATATGCATACGTATACAGACTCAACATGTACCGCAAGTGCAGCTGGGGCAACATGCCGAATGTGGACACAATAAGCAACATGCACCTTGTGCTCAACATCGAGCGCATGTCTTTTCTTCAAAGGGACAGCAAAGTGCACCATATCACCACAGTGCCTTTGTGAGACTGCACGCTATCTCCAAGCCTGGGATGTGGTGTGTGCAGGGATATACAAAGTACATCTTCCAGCCAGACCTCAGCCCTGGCGTTGCTGAGAACGATACTGTTGTCACCCTCAACCTGCCATTTCTTGGGGCACTTATTGAACTCAAGGCCAGGTACAAGCACTTCCATTGGCTCATGGACAGGATCTCCTATTTAATCGAGAGGTGAGCTGTCCATTTGGCAAGTTGCTGCAGGCCATGCATCACTTCATCTTGGTCGTTGTCCTGTCTTTGCAAAACTTCATGAAGTTTGGGTTTTGAATCATGCATTGAACCCATTCACCTGTTGAGATGATGATCCCCAGTCAGAGGGCTTGTGTGGATTGCTTGCTTTGCTTGCTGCAGGAGCCACATGAACCTCGGAACTTTG
Source organism: Ostreobium quekettii (assembly GCA_905146915.1). NCBI lineage: Eukaryota > Viridiplantae > Chlorophyta > Ulvophyceae > Bryopsidales > Ostreobiaceae > Ostreobium > Ostreobium quekettii. The sequence continues at coordinate 101,269 of CAJHUC010000714.1, read as the reverse complement.
CGGATTAGTCTGCTTGGGCAGCATTTTTGTGCTGCATGGAGAAACTTGCAAAACTGCCAAAAACCATTTCTGCTCCTCGCTAGTCATGCACACTTTGGCCGTGCCAACTGGGCTGCTGCTTATTTTTGCAAATTGCTGCCATTAACAGTAGGATGCTGGCCAAACTCCTTGACCCTGAGGCTGGAGTGCCACTATGATGCACACTGCTGTAGTACTGTGTTGTACTGCAATGTGCTGCATTGTCTTCTGCTGCAAGTCTCTGCAGTGCTGTACTGAACTGAACTGCACTGTACTGACTTTGCTGTAGTGTGCAGCTCTGCATTGTACAATTCTGTTTCACCACATGTTGCATGGTGCCAGTTGGGAGACAGCATTTGTCCTGCTCTGACGAATGTAGGAATAGCAGTTTCACACTGCATGTTGCTGTGTCACCAGATGGGGCCAGGGCAAGGCGATGGGCTTGTTCATGAGCCGAAGAGTGGAGGAGCTGCTGTGGGGCTATCTGGTAAGCTCCTGTGGATTGTGTTGTCAGTCCACCCATGACACACGGGGCCGCTGCAGCTGGTATGCGGTGATAGTCACAGACATGTCCAGCCAGTGTGCGATTAACCCAGATCCTCACTCTGCGCACTGCATGAAAAGACAGAGGCAGAACCAAGGGCACTTCTGTAGATAAGCTCTGAGAAAAAGGAAAATGGAGTGGAAAGAATGGAAATGAAACTGAGAATCGAAAAACTCTTCATGGAAAGAATCTTTAACCTTGTGGGCCCCATGGTTCCTTCCAATGGGTCATCTCAGTCTCAGTGTGGGGCCACCAGATGAGGACGCAGTTTCTGAACTTGCAGCCAGCAGAAAAATCCCCCAATCGAATGTTGAGTGGTGCAAGAAGTGATGTTCTGCACAACATTCTTGTGCACAGACCCCAGTCTTGCACCAGGTTCATTGGCGTATCAAACTAAGTACGAGTGAGGACGTTGTTTCTCACACTGCCATCAGTGTGGGCTGGAACCTGGAAGGTGTTTCTGCATCATTTATGAATGCACCTAGTTGACATTATGCCTACTTGGTGCCATGGAGTTCAGACAAGTCTTGTGTGACAGAATCTGTTGGGCATCCAACAGTCCCAGGACATCACTGGGCCACTGTTTCGGGCTGCTGTTTTTTGAATAGCAGTCAGCGTGGCCCAACTTGAAACGAATGCTCAGATTGCTTTCTTCGTTCGGGTAGCTTGCGACTTGACACATGTTACTGTGCATGGGCAGGATCCTCTCCTCTACAGGCTGCAGGACTACGTCGATGTGAATCCAGAGTTCTCTTTGATGCACAATGGGAGCGTCGATGTGGCATTGTCGGATGAGCTAACAGTCATAAACACAGGAGCTGCCAACCTGACTGCATTGTGCAATGTGGGCTGCAGAGCAAATCGCATAGCATAACTGCTGTGGTGTGTCTGTTTTGCTATGCAGTGTGCTGCTATACCATGGCTGCGACATCCATTTGCCTGCAGTGTTTGAGTATTGTGCGGCTTGCTGGTGGCCAAAGACTAGCGACGGCAGCAACAACAACGATAGCATCACGGGCAGGAATTAGAAGGTCCTGTGCTCACTGCAGCGTTGAAGTGTCTGAGTGCCCGCAATCTGTTTGGTACACCCTGAAACTGTGGGTGGCATCGTAACAATTCTGCAAGCGGGGCTTCCTTCTGCACAGCATTCTTTTGGGTCATTTGTTGTTTGCTGTTTCACTTTCTGACTCCCTGCTTTTTGCATTTTTGCCACAGATCGAGCAGCTGAGAGGTGTCTCGAATGTGTCATCTTGGAACAACCACACAGAGATGGTCCGAGGAACAGACGGGGCTCACTTCCACCCATGGATGGCGGACAATGAGACCATGACTGTGTGGGTCAACGAACTCTTCCGGGCCGTGGAATTGTCACCCATTGGTTCCGTGGAAAAGGACGGAGTCAGGCTCCTCAGATACGAGTTGGTGAGCAAACACCTCATTCAATTGCTGACATGGCCTGTCCTATGCCTTGTGCTGTATGTTTGCCTGCTTGTACTTTTAATTCCACAAAATTTGTTACTCTTCTGCTCTATGGTGTTCTTCCCACGTCCATGTCAACTGCTGTTGTGCAGTGCTTGTTAACCATGCACCATCTTCTGAAAATGCAGCCAGCAGCGTGCATGTTGCTGCATGGTCAGTTGCATCTAACCACCCCAGACGCATATTCCAAGCTGGCTAAAGTGTGTGAGGTTCCAAAGTTATAGCAAGTATTGCAGATGCGACACGACTTTTGGAAGGGAGGTAGCATATGTTTTGTCAACAAGGTCAAAACAGCAAAACAAATATGGCTCAACATGCACACAAGCGAACTCAGACGCATAGGTTAGCAATTCACAAGTTTGTTAGTAAATAAGTAACAGATGAATGAATGAATAAGTAACAAGCAAAAACAAACCAAATCAAACAGATAAATGAATGAACAAATAGATAAGTACATTAACAAGTTATGAATGAATGCGTGAACTGAAAAGAGGGTTGTTACTAACTTCTGGCAACCTGCATTCGTTTGGGTCCCCAGGACCCATCCATGGCCAATGCGGACCCCCGATTCTATCAATACGTTGAAGGCCTGTTCAATGCAACTAGCCCCACAGTGGCAGGCCCCAATGGACCCTCGGACCAGCATGGCCTGCCAGTGTACTTCTCATTGCCACACTACTGCCACGCTGCATCCAATCTGGCAGAGGGCGTGAATGGCCTGAAATGCAACTTGACACGGCATGAGCTGTACATCGACGTGGAGCCAGTGACAGGTGAGGGAGGTGGAAATGTCACGCTTATTATGGAAATGGAGTGTTTGTTGATTGATTGATTGACTGGGAATTGCTGAGAGGTGCAAATTGCATTGCTGAAGTGTGGGACCAAGAACATGAGATCAAAGGACATGCCTATATACTTGTCACAACACCTGTTGCTCTTCCCAGCACATCTGTACAGTCAGGGTTCAAAATTGCCTTCCTGGCCAGAAAATTTTGCTGGATCGAAGTGTTGCAGAATGATTTTGGTACTTGCCACATGGACACGATGTTCAGGATCTTCGAAGCCCACAAGTGCAGTCATCGAATGGCCAGCAACTCGATTGGTGTATACCCCGAAGAAAAATGTGAAAGGAAGGCTGGAAATTAGTTCCTAGATGCAGGAAGTAAGCATGTGGAACACAATTAAGTACAGGTCAAAACATGATGCAGTTGTTCTGGAACACTGTCGATGGCAAAATGTCATGCTGGGCGCAGGCCAGACGTGGCGTGCAGCCAAGCGCCTCATGATGAGCTCCGAGTTTGGTCCAGATTTCAAGAGTGTGGATGCACACCTCAACCGAACCATACTTCCCATTTTCTGGATAGAGGAATCTGGAGAGGCCTCAGCAGCGCAAGCCGAAGTCCTGAACGACCGAGTGTTCAAGTGAGTGGCAACAGAAGGGCTGCGCAGAACGTGACTGTTCGTTTAGTGTAGGGGGACAGTGATGCTGATAAAAACCGTATCAACACTGGTGGTACATGAATAGTAAAACAATGAGTTATTATGGTGATAATATTCTGGTAGTCTTGGAAGGGTATGTGCACAGCTGTGTTGAATGTATGGTGCTGTGATGGAAACAGGCTGGAATGGCTGACTGGGTCGGCCTTGCTTGTTCAAAATACAGGAACAGACAGCGTGGCACGTGGATACTGTGTATAAATGCCCCAATGTGCCAATTGTCTGTTTTGCCAAGAGGATGGCCAGTTTGGAATAATGGGATGACTTATTTTCTGAAAAGTGCTTTTGGGTTAGCTGTGGTTTGGACCATGATGAACTGCTGGTTTCGGGGTACCGCACAGTTAGGTGTTGTTTGGGCTTGCAGAGTGCTCATTTGATGGCTGATGTGCCTGAAGCTGTGTTCCATCGCCCCCAGGATTCAGAGGTTGATACAAATGTCCGGACAGTTGCCAATCATGTTGGCCATACTGCTCGGTACAATCCTGCTGTTTATTACAATTGCCCCATTTGTGGCACGAAAGAAACGATGGCGACCAAAGATGGTGCGGGGAGGCCAGGCACTTGCGCAAAATGGCGCCCACACAGGTGGGAATAAAGTGTTGGGCAGAAGATACAACAGCGCATGTGCCAATTGGGCACTTTGCGAATTGGACACCCCGAAAGACACCTGTGGATGTAAAGAGTCCACTATAACATTGCATGTGATTGACCAAGAGAAATATTCTGGCACTATAGTTTTGTCGATGTTCGCGAATATTGCAGTTTATTCTACTCTATCATAGTACCAAAATGCATGCTGCAAAGCTTTCAGCTGTCAAAATAGTGAGTGAAACATGGAGAGTTGTTGTGTGTGTATGACTGGTGCAATGCACGGAGAGTGAAGTGAACTGTGAGGTGTGTTGTGGGTGGCAAGCGGGTGCAAGTCTTTGCTGCTGGCAACACAGCGTTGTGCGCACTTTGCCAGAGAGGGTGTTCAATGTGCCGTACATGGGAAATCAAGTTGTTATATCTCAATCATTCAGGGAGTCGATCGAATCTATCAGTCAGTCTGTAAGTTGGCCAGTCAGTCAACAATTCAGTCAGTCGTTGAATGAATCAACCAGGCTTCATTCAATCAAATCGATTGTATCATGCCAACTGACCTGTGCAATTGCGTGCCGTTCACCAGAGCCAGGCACATCTGACGACCTAGAGGCACCCCTGATCCAACGAAGGAATGGCACAGCCAGCCAGCCACTGCCGCCCTCCCTAGATGGCAGCCCATCGAACGGGAAGCTCCCCTTTCAGAAGGCGATGAACTAACCACTTCCGCACGTGCTGGCACGGTGGCAGCAGCCGCAGCTGGGCCAATGCCTCCCCGGTGGCTTCATTTGTGGTTGTGGGCTCTTCACCGGGAACTGCACTGCGGCATGAGTTCTGGGCTGAAGCGGTGCTGTGGGTGGGCTCCACAGTGCATCGCCAAACTGGCAGGAAAGCGGAGGGTGGGGCATCCAATGTGTGGATCGCCGCCTTTTGGGTCTCTGTGACGATGGACCTGCTTGTGTCAGTCTTGGAGAAATGTTTCTTGCAATGGAAAAGAGGCAGCCTGCTTTCAGCTTGATGTGCAGGTGGGTTTGAGGTGCATGCAGTTGAATGAGAGGGAGGGGGGAGTGTGGAGGAGAGGAGGGGGGAGGAGGAGGGCGCGAGCAATGGGCAGTAGGTGCTGCGCACACAGTGTCATCTGAATGTCAAGCCTTTGAATCACCTTATTGGCGGACTTGGGGTGTAGCGTAGTCAGGGATCAGGGGAATGGACTGTGAAATAACTGGGCGCTGATCTATTGGATAATGGCGCCCACTGATTGATAACAAACATTGGCCGATTTTCATTCGCACGGCTGTCGTCGTCCCGTGGTGGCAGTGCCTGCCAGGAGTATGAAGAGCAGCTGTCGCAGGGGCGTTCGGGTTTTGTGGAAAACGACTTGGTATTTCATTGAGATGTGCTCGTGGGTAGATTGGGGCTTTGCTGAACTAGAGGAAGAGACTTGGGGCCACACTTGGGAGGCGCCCGTGTACATTAGGGTGTTCTGTCGGCGCCGTGCACCGACGGCGCTTGGAGCGGGGAATGCAATCGTTCCCAAACTCACGTGTGGGGGTTGCGTTGTAGTTGAGGGATTCATTCTTTGGTGTGCTGATTTGATAGATTCCACCGAAAACACATTCGATCACCTGTCGTTTTTTTTGAGGCTCTCATTGCTTAAATTGTCGCATTTACGAATGGCCGCTGGGGTGCGGTTGCCTCTTGAGGACCTTTGAACGGCTGTCTTGATAATTCATGACCGCATGGCCGTTTGCTACGCAAACATCTTGGCCATTGCGCATCCTCGGTCTTCACATATGAATAATATGATGCGAAGTAGTGCAACTGCACAGAATTCGTGTTATATAACTGTGCGTTCAATCCACACGGAGTTCATAATGTGGCACATATGGCATTACAAATGTTGGCAGACCTGCCTTTATCCACTGTTTTTTGAGTGCATTTCCCGCTGTCGCCATTACATCAAGACATCCGGGCGTGCATTCACAGCCGCCTCCCCACAGTCACCATGGTGTCTTCTCGCCTTTCTGCCCAGGCGTGCTGAGTGCTCGCAGTGAAGACTATGATACGCTACAATGCTATTTGTGCTGCGATACTACCTCGTAGTGTCGTAGTAATATTGTGCTAATCTTGCCGGGAACGCTCCCTGCTCTGTTGCACTCTCTGAACCCTTCGGCAGAGACCTGCTAAGCCGGGCCCAGAAATGCGTAGATCTGATCTACCTAATGGGCGTTCCTCTCGGAATATTCCGATGTCTGGGCCCGCCAGTCCAAACGGCAAAAGCTCTCAGTGCAAGGCGGGACACTGCGGCGCCTTTGCCCAGTCCTGTGAATCCAAATTGGAGGCTTGAAGAGCACCCTGCAGCCGAGCACATCCGACAGCAGCAGTTCCGCAGATAGCAGAGGTGTTTGAACCCCTTGTCCCTTGTCGTCCACTTGTGGCCATGGCGCCAGAGTCTCGGTGACGTTCATCGACTAGGTCGCATCAACAGCTCACTCTGATGAAGCAATTCACGGCCGGCATCACTGCGACGCTGGTCCACCGCGGGCGGCACCTGCACTCGCACTGCGTCAACATCTTGGAACCAGAATGCAACCAAAATGCAACCGAGAGCTCAACTGCATGCCCCATGGGCAGGGGTCGGTCGGGCTGGTGGTCGCTTGGTCCTCTCTGGCACCCTGACGCTGATGCCCTCCCTCCTGCGCCCGTCGACCACCAAACTGAACCTTCCAGATAAGACCTCATCGCTCAACAGACCTGTTGAGCCATGAATCGAATCGAATCGTATCAAACGCATCTCGAGTGGATCGAACCAGTCGAATCGAAAGAAATCGAGTGAATCGAATAAGATTCGATGGCAGTCTCCCTGTGGACCGCGTCATGGGTCATGCGAAGTATCCAGACCGACCCCAACGCCCTCCTCCTCTCGATCTCGATCGGACGGGCCTACCAGCGGGGGCGGCCCCGCTCCTCCTGGGCGGCAACACTTGATCGGTGTGGCCAAATCTGAAGAGATCTCCGAGGAGATCATCCCTCAGAGCCGACAGCAGGCTCGGTGCAGGGCGGCGAGCGCCCCTCGTTGATGCCCCGCCCCTACCGGCTCTTCTTCCTGCCAATAGAGCATACCGTAGAAAATCAAACACTCCCGCATGGCATCGTAACGCTTGGCCTTCTTATGCGGAAAACAAATAAAAAGACGGTGCCAAGAAAATGCATAGCAGCCCCCAACGGCGGCTCAAGGGTCCCTGGAGCACTCGTGGCGTCTTCCAGCTCCGGATGCAGGAGTCGATGCGATGGAAAATCGGCATTTGAGGCCATGTGGACTCTGGAGCAAAGTCGCCATTCCGGCTGTGGCCATGATGCGGAGCGCCCTAAAACAACGGTCCGTCCAAAAAATGCGGAGCAAGAATCGTAACTCTCAAATTCTACAACGCCTGAATATTCTACGATAATGTCTTCTCGCCGATCCTGTCGGCTGCGCGAACGCACCTGTTGATCCTCTCCGAAGACCGGACCCACTGCTCCGGGGCACAAGCAGTTGACTGATTTCGCCAAATCCGAAGGGATCTCCGTGCAGGTCGTCCCGCAGGGCAGATAGAAAGCTTGGCGCAGGTCGTTGAGCGGCCCTCCTTGAAGCTCCGGCCCTCCCCGCTCCTCTTTTTGCCAGTAGAGCATACGGTCTTCTCGCCGGTGGCGCCGGCTCTGTGGATCTGCCCGTCGATCCTCTCTGTTGACAGGCCGCTCTCATTGTGGACGCCGGACGGTGGGGAACGCCAGAGGCACGGGGAGCGTCATTTGAATGTGGCCGTTCGGGTGGTGCCGAAGAATGAGGCTCCGTCGGTGCGGGGTTTTCGCCACCGGTTCCCCCGCTCCACCTGAATGACCGCGAGTGTAAGGTGAACAGCAAATGTAATATATAACAAGTTCAAATAGTAATAACAACAACAATAATAAATAAACAGTGACAATCACAATAAGCAACAAGTGCAAGATACGTGCGAGGACGACACAACGAAACCAGCAACGTTGCATGTTGCCTGCCACATATCAAGACGCATTTCAAGACGCTGATGCACGTCGAACACGGACCGATGTTGTGCTCAGCGACACAATCTTTTATTGAACAATGCAAAACAATTATGTTGTTTAGCATATTTACCGGTAAATAATTGTGACTATTATTGTGGCGATAATTGTCGAAAACTGATCAACAGCAAAACTTGCCGAAAGATCCAGTTCAAGGAGACAACAGAAATGCCATTGGTTCGTGCGCACTTAAGTCTAATTGCATCTTTCACTGGAACAACTGAAGCACAATGTATTGGCAAGGTTACATGTACCGCAAGACGCTGACCGCCTGGAAGTCGCCGCCCGTAAGATGGCCTGTTGTGTTCTGCTGTCCATCTGGACTTATTCGCGTCAACTGCATTTGACTTCGCATTGAGCACTGCGGGCAGCGGTATTTGCGTTGCTGCGGACATTATGGACGACTCGTGTACCAAAATATCCAGCCGGCCATACCTTCCTATTTGGAACCCAAGACGTGCATCATTCGCTAATGCACAATATTTCGAATAGATTTTAAGCGTCCAAATTGCGCTGCATCAGCAGGGGGGGTGCTCGCGTCATGCAAAATAGATCTTATATTGTGGATCCAAATTAGTTTTGCCCTGATCACTAGAGCAGCATGCTCGCGTTGCATCTCTTCGATCATCAAAAGAATTATCTAAAGGACTATTATTGGGGTTGATACTTTGTTGATCAATGATTTTCATGAAATACCAACCAATCGATCAATCAACGTATTTCATGAAATACGATATTGGTTATACAGATGATACTCACAAGAAGAAAAGTACATGTAAGCGCATGCACCAGCACGGCATGGTACGTACGCACGCGGCATCTGCTGCATCACATCCAATGTATGTACACATACATAGAGATGTTGTTCTCTGAGTGCGAATTGAAGTGCACAGCAGGAGGGCGGGAGAAACCGTTCGCCAAAACCACGAGCAAAAGAAGGACCAAATAACACTTTTGCGAACACACATAAAACACATTTCATCAAAGTTCTGCACGCTACTAACACAAGAATAATACAAAGCCGTAAACTTTGTACACGTTTGAACACGTGTTATTTGGCCCTTTTTCCCTGGTGAGTGCAAGCGTTCGCTTTCCAGGTACGGTTTTGCACCCAACGATACGGAAGCCGTCTTTTTCAGGACGCATTGATGCCGTTCGGCGCCGCTCAATGTTCCTAGGAACTTCAATTCCAAATTACACGCGGCAAATCATAGATCCCACTACAAAAGCGTCTTTTCTTTGCCCCATTCAATGCCACCCCGACGCACACCTGAAGCTGCAAAAGCACCACTGCCGTTTCCACAGACGTAATTCAAGAGACCTGATTAAGTTAACATCATTTCCCAAATTGCCATCAAACGAAAAAACAACGCCCCGTCTCATCGCGCGCCCCCGCATCCATGCCCACCTCCCAGCCGAGGCTCCCAGTCTGGCCAGATATTCCCACCGTTCTTTCGCCTCCTCCTTTCCCTTCCGCTCCTTTTCTTCCTCAAACGAACACGGCGCACTCTCCTCCATCGACACCCGATATACCATGTGGCCAGCGACCTCGCCGCGAGCTGCAGGACCCGCCTCCCTTCCCACCACTTGCCTCCCGCTGTCGCGTGCCCGCCGAAACGCCGGGCCCGCGGAATTGACTTGCGCTATACAACAGCGGTCACCGAAGTCAACCGAATTGTCGAAGAGCCAATTTACATGCGTACCTTCCAGCGGAGCGCGTGGCACCCAATTGGGGCGAGTTTCGAGCGGCGGAGCCGCGCCACCGATACAAACGTCCCATGCCCGTTTGCTCCCTTGATATCAAAGGCAGAAACCCAGAACGTCTCTGGATGGGCTGCCTGGGGACATGCAGAAGCCGGGACCTAACCCTCGTAACAACAGTTCCCGCCACAAAGCATAACGCCACCAACGGTCCCCAACATTTTCATTTAGTCCGCACGACATCTCAATATCGGAAGTCGCTGCCCAACCCGCTTCTGCTGCGGCGCGGCGCCTTTCCGTTCCCACCGGGCTCGGCAACGTCCAGCTCCAGCCCCACGATGGTCCTGAGCTTCTTTTGGCTGGCAAGCAAGTCGGTCACGATTTTCTCCTCCTGGTCCCTCCTCCGCACTTGATCCCCGTCGTACATCAGATCCCTCAGATTCTCCTTCCCTTGGGACAGATAGTCCAGCAGGGCGGGCACCATGTCCTTGGACACCTGGCCAAACGGGTTCATGGTTTGCGCCGGAGCCGTTTGAATAATTGACCTGTTCGAGGTATCTGAATATGCTGTCGTACAATAGTACAACAGCCTAAATGTTGGCTCTAATCTTTGTGATTTAAGCCATGCAGTCTGAAATGAAGGGATGTGAGTTGTGTATTATCGTCTGAATTATTGAATTGCAACTATTTGAACAGGTGATAAATGAGTGCGGTCGATGGTTGCAGCACTTGGAGAGGATTCCGGAGCACAAGTGTTTTGGTAGATTCCACGAGCAACGCGTTCTGCTGCACTGCGTCGCATGTACTGTGAAGCAAAGAGTGCATTTCAACTTTGTTTCCAAATCAGTGCGGATCACATTTACACATTTATACACATGGCAAATTATCAATGAATAAATATTAAAATGGGAAGATTTGATGGGTGTTTCTGATGAAATTGCACTGGGATGTTCTAGGGGAATCTTTTGGTGCCTTGCATGAAGTGTACATATACACTAAACTCCTTTTGGTACACATGATCGTTGTTTTAAACAGTTTTTGGATACCGATTTTGCCTGACAGGGTGTTCTGCCAAATGATTCATGAAGACTTTGCTTTGTGTTCTAATGTGATTATGTACTATTCACAGGTGCATGTCGATTCATATTCTGAGCTCACAAAATCATGGGTGTTTTCCTGTTAGCAATAGCTGAAAAGATGTCGACTGATGATGCCACAACGCTACCTTGCCACACTTGATATGTACAGACGAGACGCAGCTTTGAGAAAGTTGTTGTGGAAAGTGATAACTATAATTCATAGTTAGCGGCAGCATAAGCCGTAGAGATCAATAGAGATCAATAGATTAATTTGAAATGCACAAAATGAAGTAACAGCAACCTCAAGTCATTTGCCAGTGCTGATTTACATCAACTGACTACTGGTAAACGCTCTTGTAATGGGAATCATGTTCTAATTACAGAGTAGCAGTGATGCTAGGAATATTGCTGCCACTGCCATTTCGCACGATTTCCAAATGTCCTCAGAAACTATGTTGAAAAAGGGAAAATCCTGCGCTTGGAAAACAAACCACGATGCGATGGAGCCGTAAATAAGACGCAGTCGTTCTTTCGCGAGATACCTGGTGAAAAAGTCTACCAGACCATGGCCAACAGCATATCAGATCCCACGCCTCGCCTGAACCTGCGCATTCTATGGCTATGTGCAACAAATCCATATCAACATCTACAACGCTTTGGGCCAGCCTCGCTCCACTGAACAAAGACATGTCCAGACGCGCATCTGGGACATCACTTGCCTGGTCCATTAGCTTCTTCCGCACTATTTTCGGGACAATGTCATTCAGGGCCACCGACGTGGTGTGCGCGTACGCGGCGAGAGAAAACTGCATCTCAAGGCTCCCCCTGCCCTCGTTTCCGGCCGCCTCCGCCGCCAACCAGGATTCCAGAAACCCCTCTGGCGTCTGCGCGTCCTGCACGGCCACCAACCTGAATGTTGGAAAACGATTTCCCGCATGTACAAAAGTACTTCAGGATACTTCGGGAAGATATTCGGAAGATTACAGGAATTTTTCGAGCTTTCTTGTGCTGGTCAATTCCTGAGCATATGACGTGCCCGATGATTCAACAAACACTGGCAGAAACCCGTGTTTTGCTATGCCATCTGCGATGCCATCTTGACGCAGGTGTTGCCATCAGAGCGATTGCGATAGAGGGAGAGCAGCGGCGATGGCACCATTTGATGTCAAATGGCATCGCAGCCGGCATCGCCAAGGGGATGTTGTGTCGCAGTCATCCGGCACGAAACAATCAGCGACTTCCTCTCGGTGGCCTGCGCTTGGGACGGGGCACGCACCAACTGGAGACAAGCTGGAGGAATCTTGTCTCTTGAAGAAAGGACATGGGAATGGAATATACAGGGAGAGCCTCCCGCAAGATTTCATCAACGCTGCAACTCTATCGTTCAATCAGATATTCAGTCATTTGCATGTTATATTATGTAGAGGCACATGCACAAGCCTGGTGTAGGGGGATATGATATTTCATAATTTCACTATCCCATATTAAATTTCCTATATATAAAAGGCAAATTTTGGTACAAGAACTCCCTCAATGTTCCACATAAAGTTGATAATCGGAAATATTGGGTCCCGAAAACTAAATTCCAAGTTAAATAGCATCTGAATTTAATTGAAATGGTACTTGATCAAATACCAATTTTCAACAAGAAGAAATGAGTTCCGAATACTTCGAATGCACCTTGAGCGAAGCATTAGAAATTGAGCAGGTAGAGGAGCCCTGCTACAAATATCTGCCAAATCCACAATATTCAGTGGGTTAAGATGATAGTTTGAGCGCATAACACAAACTCAAAATCACATACTTAGACGAGATTTTATTGACAAAAGAGGTCTGACTGATGAATAAATAATGCGCTAAAAAATAACGGACATTTAGTACGGGACAGTGGCAGTGGTCTTGTTCCACTACGTCGCATCCTGTGGAAATTGTTGATTCATGGCGTTTCCGTTCCGCGTTTAGGCTTCAATCCCGAATGAAATAATTCCTTGAGCCCCATTCATATTTGAGATGTTTTGACGCCGGGTAAAAATTTCCAACAAGTCTGGTGTAATAGTCCCCGAAAATGACACACATTTGACTTTCCATTTCGTATGAGCCTCGATTCAGAGATGACAGTCGACTCACCATTTCCGCTCAAGAGAGTCTGCGGATGCGATAAAAGGGTGACAGAGAAAATGGCACATGAATTTTATATCCAAATTACTGAAATTTCGAAAAGAAACCGCAAACATGACATCACACTTGCGTCGATGGCTGACTGTCCAAAATTTTTGTGATTGCTGCAATGCAGATGCATTCGTGTTGAAATGCCCACAAACTTTTGGAAAACGCGACAGGCCGCTGTATGCATCCTTCATCTGAGCGCGATCGGCCAATCACACCTTTGGACAAAACATTGACTTCACTTTCTCGGATACGGCGTCCCACACACTGTAGTTGTTTGGAGAGGACTTGTGTCGGCGCAGCTTCTCCAAGTCCTCTTTCAGGGACCGTATTTTGTCCATATACTCGGTCCCAAACGTTATCACCTCGCTCTGACACGAGACTATTTCTTCAATCGTGTCCTTGGCACTGGATGCCATGTCGTCGAGCAGAAGCTTCACCTGATGGAAGTCCAGAAATCAATCTTAGAGTGGGATCACTGCACATGCGCAAGGGTCACGTGCGAAGTTGTTTTTCTTCCAATGAGAATTTCTTGAGCCCTTTCTTCTATATTTACGCATATTTGATACATGCGACATTTTTCAGATACCTCATTGAGGCAAATGAGGAATGAGGTATAATCTGTACGAAAAAAAAGTGGCGACTAACCAAAAGCGATGCCGTTTTTATTCATTGCCCAATTAGAAGGCATGGTGTGCAATTTTGCGGCCCATCGACGTCAGTATTTTTAGGAGAATGTTCGCATCTGCCAGCGGCTGACATTCTGGATACATTTAGTATTTTCCTATTCGCCTACTCTGCTTTACACACCGGATTAACGAAACTATCTAAATGTACTCTAATCATATATGGGCAGTTTATGCACACACCGCGGATGTTTGCTGATCGCAGCATCCACGACGTATAGCAACAGGCATGCAGCCCACGTCTGCAAATGGACGCTGCTTAAGCCTTCTCCAATGTGTTCTCATCGATGTTCAGTGCCAAAGAGATGCGAAAAATCATTGCCCTTGTGCGGTTCCTGCAGATTGATCCCCTTCCATGTGACCGCAAATTCTCGTGAGCGAAAGTTGCAAGGATGATTCTGTGGGCGAGGTGCTACGCTTAGAAAATAGCACATGTGCCGTGTGCTATCGTGTAAAAAGAGTTGAAACTGTACATTTTAAATTTTTTGCACGAAATATTTTATTATTTTTTTCCACAGACATCACATGTGCGTGTGCCCAGATGTGAAGACACGGCCGTTCATGTGCCGAGCGCATGTGATTCTAGACTTTTGCAATATATCCACATATCCATATTTAAGCATTGATACAATCCTGCATCGGCTTCTGCTGGAAAAGGATCTTTGTATACTTTACGCTTTGTGGGGGAGATCCTTTGTTTATCTTTTGATGTAGTACATTGGAATTCAAAAAAAAGCATTGATACACACAAACATGAATATGCGCACTGACGCCCATGATATGAATTCACGAAGCGGCACTTCCCAGCATCTCGGCATTATGCCAGATCCATCTTCTCATGCATTTCATTTCGCATTTAATTCCACATAAATTTTTGAAATCTTGCATCAGCGATGACATGCCAACCTGGAGACGCTAAACCGCGCCCACGGACCAAGGTTGTGCAGAATCTGATGCAGATTATTGGTAGTCTTTGGTTCCGAGCATAGCACAGCAGCTGAGATCATTTGCCAATATGGTCGCGACGCTGGCTTGGCGTCAGCGCTGGTTATCAATGTTGAACACATATTATCTGCAGCAATTCTCTTCACATTTCAATGGTAATTCATGCAAAGTTCTTAGAAAAACGGGAAAGTCCGAAATCAAATTTTGCAGCAAATTTCGCCGTTGTTGTCGCCAGTGCAACAAAGGGCTGCCCACCCATTTCATATGCCAGTTCCATAGATAACATTCCTATCCAACGCAGCTGCGCGTTTGGCATTGCCTATTTCCGGACGCCGGTGGTGTACAATGCCACACTCATGCAGCACCTGCATCATGTGAAATGGCCAATTTTGGTCACGGATGAGTCCTTGGATTCTAATCCTGGGACTAGAGTGCGATCTATCATCAGTGATCGGAATTGCCCATTACGCGCGTACCTTATTTGAACCATATTTTTATCTCCATTGAAATGTGTAAGTGTTTCCTGATTTACAGTATTCTTCTTCATAATTTTTGGTGAAGAATTGCACCATTTCATCCCAGACCACTCACCCGTTCGTTGACCATCGGAACGACTCTTGGATACTTGCATTTGAACTCGGAATCCACAATTTTCTGAAGGACCCACTCAATGTATGCATGGAATTTGTCGACCAAATTGTCGGAAGGCTCCGGGAGCTTGGATAAGACATCTGGAAAAGGCGGAAAGAGCTTGAGAACTGGTAAAATGTGTCACCGATTCTGGCACTTGCAGCAGGGACCTTCCTGAAAGTCAATTGAAATGCAAGGCAGACACCAACTGCTGTTGGAATTCACAGGGCAACCATCTGGAGGAGTTTCTGCATGAAAGGGCGGGAGTGGGAAACAACGCAACGTATAATTTCACGACTGGTATTACAATGGGGTAATAAAAATAGCACGAATATTCACCTATCTATTCACAGTTGGATACTGTTGGCGAAGGTTGATGTTTGCAAACTCAAGCGACTGTGGTGGATGTTCCTCAAAGTTTCCTGGCATTGAAGTGAGGTGTATTCAAGATAGTTCCTTCAAAATTGTACAAAAGAAAATGAATGTAGCGTACCTTAGTAATTCTCACCCGCTCTATTTTGTCAGTGTAGTTACTGTTGGGAAGTTTTATGCCATAAAATATTAGCAAATAAATCAATTTGAGTAATTCATGAAAGAACCAAATGAACAAGAACGTATGAATGCATGTATGCGAAAAGACTGAATTATACTTCTGGAAAGATGCAACGACAGTGGAAACTATCTGAACTGCAGTTCAGATGCTCCCACCAAAAGCACGTGCCCGCCATGCGTTTGCTTCCATCAAATCCGTCTACGGTTTTTGCGCCCTTGATGTGTATGAATCATGCCATGACGTCACGCAGTCATCTCATGGAAGAACCCAAGTACTTGTTGCGAGGAGCTTCCTTCTAGCAAAAGCCATTGAAAGGCCAAAGTACAAAACTTGCAGCATTGCAATTATGTGCCTAGATGTGTGTCAAATGCAAACAACACTCTCTTGCGCCAAGTGCATGTACAGTCGGCACCTGTGTAGCGTGAATTGACATAAGTTTGGGGCGGAAAGAGCGGTGAACACGGTTGGAATCTGTGGCGCACCTTCTGTGTATAGATGCATGAATAGGGGGTGGGAGAGGAAATTGGGCAGCTGAGCCTCCTGGTAGCGGCACAGGAGGCTCTGGACCTTCTCCAGCATCGCTTTGCTCAACAGGCCTTCAGAGGCTTCTCCAACCTGGGGACCACAAGCGTATGACCAAATGCCTTTTTTCAGAGGTATTGGATAACTGACAACTGCTTATTTTTCGCATATGCCAAAGGGTGCCAATATACGTTAACGTATGCTAATGAATGTTAAGTTTCATTTTCAAGATAATAGAGAGAACATTCTTGCGTGACAAAGCTCCACTCAGAACATCCACTTGAATTTCAAATTTCAAGTTTCAAATTTCGAAATCGCATCAGGGCCATCAATCGATCACAATCGTAGCTGGTATTGATTGTTGTTAGATGTCGTAATGCATATCTCTTCTCCGCCATGGAGCCTATGCTTTCTGCGAAATTCGATCCAAAATTGGTGAGCATGATCATAGCGTGCACATTCGGAGAATGGATTCATTCCATTAAGATGTGCGGATTGGGCACCGCTATGTAGTCATTGTACTCAGGCCCCCTGAGCACGAACTTCCACTACCGTAGTATATTAAACCCTTCCGCATAGCAACGTAACGCTGGGCCCTTTTTCGCGGAGTCTTTGAATAAAAAAAGTAACGGTGCCGGAGCGAGATGCGGAGCAGCCAAATTTAGTAACGGCCGGGTGCGGCCTCGGGACGGGGCCCCGGGCACTTGGCAGGACTGGCGCTAGGACTCTTTGGGAACCGTTCCCAGAGCTGGGTATATCACCAGCTGGGTATATGCATACCCTGAGATGGAGACGGCGCAGGTCCGTTCGGCCAGGAACCTCCCCCAAAACACACGCCCCAGCCGAAGCCAAGGCGACCGGGCCCCAGGAGCCCTAATTGAATTTTCCAAAACCGTTATTTTTCCAATGAGGGTGGGTGGTTTTATACTCTGGGTGGGTGCTGTCGCACGGTGCATGCATGTACGAGGCTTGGGACTGGTCCGTTGCACCTGAAACTTGGGATACAGCCTCTAGAGGCCCCTTGGAGCCCGCCTGACATGATGCAGAGCAAGAAAAAAATAAAGTGACGGTCAGGGATGGACAGATGCGGAAGGGTTTAATATACTACGGCACTGCTGCGATACCCGCAACGAAGATGAGGAGCGCCTTTGAATTGACGAAAAAGAGCAGCCTATTTCATATTATCCACTCTTAGAGTACTGCAGGCCGTTGAGGTGGTTGTGAGGCGGCAATGCGATGCAAAGCCATAATTCAAGGATATGATCTTGGGCTTGATATTTCTCGCTCTGCAATGGTGCACCCATCAGTCGAATTGAATCAGCCTTTCAAGTCGTCTCTTTTGTTAACTTGGGGCCTTGATTCCTGTTGCACGTCTGCACATGGTAGGCATAGGAGGATGGATATTGTCAACACATCGTGGGCGCTGCAAAAACAGTCCTCTACGATCTTCTGCGATATGGTGCGGTCTTTTGATGATATTATGCGATCTTGCAGTATATTGCTCTACAGTAACAGCCGAGCATGTTTGCCAAGAGCTTTTCCGCGAGATGGGTGCCATCCTTCGCCACGAAGTCGGCACATTCTGGAACAAGACCGGCCCAAAAACGTGGGGATTTCCAGTGGACCTGGAATGTGTGCGGGCATTTCTCTAGACAAGTCTGGGACATACTCTGGGACAAATGTGAGGAAATTGCAGCCGTTTCTTCTTTTCAACAACAGATAAATTGACACTGGTGTCGTAAGCATGAGTTTTTAGGAGTTTCTGAGCTTACAGTGTTCAATTCTCGCCTCCGTCGACAATTCAGAATCCGCTTTGGCCAGGGAAGTTTCTTTCAAAAGAAATGAATAATTTGGCACTAACAAAACATTGTGATAACTATTATGTACGCTCTACTTCAGAAATACTACAGCTATCAAACGTTGCTAATAGACTCACCGTTTTGCAAAATTCCTTGCAGAACCCGTTCGTCTTCTTCGGCACATCCATATCATGGTTGTCATGTATGGTGGTGCCCTTGCACAGTTCAGTGAACTGATTTTTTGTGGCCATTATGATGGCGATCATCCGATCATAGGCCATGGTCTCCCCGGCCTTGTCGTTGGTTACAATGTGTTGCAGATCGTCCAGGCTGGTCTTGTGTTCAGTAATGCTCTTGCTCATCTGCGCAGCACCCATCAGAAGCACACAATTCTAACCATCAGAGTGATCTCATAGTTTGAATTATTCTCTATTATACTACAGCAGTTATTTCTTATAATAAAATTGTGGAAGTACAGAATACGAATCAGCCAACCGATTCTAGTTCTGATCGTCGTCTGCATCAGCAACTAGGTGGACTGTTCAAGGGGTAGGGTGGGGTGGACTGTGTGTGTATGTGTGTGTGTGTGGGTGGGTAGGGTAAGTGGGGGGGGATGGTACGTCATGGGCGCGAAGATATTATATAATTGCAATAGAATCAAAGCAAGTTGGGAAGATGCACGCAAAACGCCATTGAACAGCGGCAGACAGCTCATATTAGTTCCAAAACGTCCCTCAAGCTTTCAACCTCTGATGAAGTACTCCGAATGCATCAATTCAAAGTCTTTTGGGACGCTACCTTTGCCAATCGTTGGTTGCAGCAGCCCATTTTTTATCCACCACAATCCCTACCGGTCTTGCTACTGCTTTCCGCTTAGAACATCGTCATGTTGTACGGCCCTGTCAGGTAATGCTGCTGAGTCAACCTGGCATCGAAAGCAGGACTGACGCTAAAGGGGGGTTTGCGGGGTTGGAGCGTCTCAGCTTGGGATCCGTTGAACGTAAAGCGTACAAAATTCAAAATACTGCCTCCCCCAATGCAGCAAATGCAGCAAACTCAAAACATTTATGAGAATTTAGAAAACGATTAATTGTAAAACTGCTTGTGCACATGTAATGCAAGGGCTGCCGTAAACTGCAATTGTGAACTGCATACATCCTCTGTCCCACAGCAATGGAACCTAATAGCAATCGCTGCATCTTTAGGATTAAGCCACATATTACCGCAGACGACCTATGCGGAAAGCCCAGGAGCCAATACCGCAAAAGGCTGCTCAGAACCCAAAAATTTCCCTCGCTTCGTTGCACATGAGCTAAGAGACGTGTACATGGGTACGTAAACAACGATCCTACAACGACGGCTGATCAAGCCTTTCAGGGCCCGCTTGGGGACCGCTGCCCCGATGGCATGACTCACCGCTCTTGCGCCAAAGTGGCGTTGAGAGTACATGAAGCAGGGCTTAGCGCGGGGGCTGGAGCAAACGCCCCTCGCTATAGAAGCTTTTGGGCGTTTCGGGGAGCTCGTGACATTCGGCCCTTTTTGATTGGAGTCGCGGGGAGTCGAAGCACTGTTAATTTTGTTAATTTTGTTAATTCTGTTAATTTTCGTTCAGTTGCTTTGGAACCAATTTCTCAGCATCATCCTGTGCACTCACAATAATGAAAGCATGCAGTTTGCGTTGGCATCAGATCATGTTCTAATGGAACAGATCAATTGTATTTCATAAAGGGCGTTTGTTCCGGAGCGGAGAAGCGCTATCATTTTGGTGTTGTTTTGTTGTAAATTTTGCGTCCGGTTACCCTTCGCAAACGTCAAGTTTTCAAATGGGGAAATCACGTAATATTTACTTATAAATTTTGGTATTTATGTTGTAATTTTTTCCCTATTAGTAGCAGTACAAGCAGTACCGGATTCCAAATCAACTCATTTGATTTGATATACGAGAAGCGAATGCAACCTGCGCACAAGATTACGATTTGGGAAGGCATTCTGCGATTTGGGAAGCCGCCTGCGGTGCGACGCGACAATCGCCGCTCGACGCAGTATTGAAAACTCCACCTGCAAGCAATCCTCAATAGACGACAATCCGGCAGTGCGCAGCCACACTAACCTGGGCCAGAATTTTAGGGATGCCCTTCGAAATTCGGTCGCTCTGGATGGCCACCAGCTTCTGGACCAGGGCGGGAATGCCCTTGCATTCGCTTGGAATTCTCGAGAGCTCCTCGTGCGTCCTGAAAAGGACTCTCTCGTTCTCCCGCACCTCCTGCTGATTGATGCCATCCGCCAGCTCGTCTGGTGTGCGGCACCGGACCTGCAAGCAACGGCGTGACCGCATGCACTAGGAAAAAAAGGGCCAAATAACACTTTTGCAAACACATGTAAAACACATTTCATCAAAGTTCTGCACGCAAAGAACATGAAAATAACACAAACCCGTAAACTTTGCACACGTTTGAGCACGTGTTATTTGGCCCTTTTTTCCCTAGTGATGTGGATCGATGGGTCGGAAGCACTGCACTCAGCTACATAGCTGAAATGACGTATCAGAGGACATCATGTTTGCGACGCTAACTGCGACGCAATTTGGACACATAGTGGCGCTACCACTGTTATTGCGATGGCATAAATACAGGTGCTACGGCGTCAAATAATGTGAAATGGCATTGCCCTTGGTATCGCAAAGTACGGTTTTCTGCTGGCGGTTGGGGATCGTTTCGTACAAGTTACAGATGCCTTTCTGGGTAAAATGGGTGCAAGGCTACAAGCAAAGAGGACTGAAATTGCACGAACTTTGCCCAAGACGGCATTAGTTGAAAACGCTTGAGGAATGCTTGCGAAAATGAGGACTGGTTGTTGATCTCAAATACGTGGATGGTGCCCAACTTCGCGTGCATTCACAGCCCCCATATTTCATGTCCAGTATTCGCTTCAATCACGTTGGAATGTGGATCGATTTGTCTATTTATCCTTCTCCTGAAAATGGCCAAAATGCGAGAGTTGCTCGAATGCGCGAAAGAGATGGAGCAAATGCAGCCAGTTGAGATAGTTTTTGATCTGCTCATATCAGCCGCAGCCTTTGGAAGGGTCCAAAGGGCTCCGCCGACTTGATTGCCCCGCACGATCTTCAATTGCCAACAACTAAGAACTCCCAGGTCACAAACTCCCACCCGATTTGCACAACAGGCGTTTCACACAATGCACACTCACAGGCAAGTTGCGCGGCCACGAATTGAGCTTGAGACTCCCGAGATTTATAAGATGTATAGTTGCAAATCTATATTGCCCCACAAATTTCAGTTTCAGCTCACCGCGATGCAGCCCTGGCGAAAGTGAACCTCGGAAGCGTCCGTCCCCTCCACCCTCTTCTGGATTCCCCTGCTGGCCATGTCGGCCTTGGTTACGACCCCCAGGGTGCGCTCACCATCAGGATCCACCTTCCTTGCAAGCTTGAGAGACGCGCTTGTGACGAAGTCGGAGGCGGCTGGAAGCTGCAGAGGATCACCTTGGATTCGCCCTTGATATTTCACCGATATAAGCTCTCATTGTAAGCTCCTCAATGTTTTCGCTTTGGCCACCGATCGCCACGAGGGCGATGTCCCTGAAAGGCAAATATGGATTCTCTTTTAGAGACACGATATTTATTTTCCCCACAAAAACACCATCTGATGCCAAACCCAAGGAGGTAATTGTAGTCAATTATCTGATGTCCTCGTACATCATTTTATGAGCCCGGCGCATCTGGCGGGACAAATTTTATTTTTATCTAATTGCTTTCAATTCATTTTTATTCTACTTCTCGTTGAACTGACTTTACTGGAAATTGTTGCTGGAACGACAGTTATAACGGCAGCAGGAGAGACTAAGAAGTATATCCACTGGCATGCTCGCGCAAGTTTCAGCAGTCCAGGAGATCTTGCGTATTAACTGCAAAACTGTGAACCTCAAATCGCGGCTCACGTATCACCATCGCATTCATGGGCACAAGTTCTCCACTCGGAACCATCAAATCACAGTGATTAGCGTGTACTTAATATAAAAATCTTCGCTGGTATCACATTGGTCATTTTTCCTCAAATGGAATTTTGTTGTTGAAAGGGAATTTGAATCTCGACTCCGCAGCAGCGGTTTGGCAATGAGTCAAAAGTGCAACAGGCGTTGACGTCCTTTATATCCACAATGTCGCATCAACGTCCCTAATGCAATTCCTAGTCGTCAATACGATTCACACCTCAAGATTCGATAAATGATCTCAAATGACATAATTTCAGGATGAAAACATTCACAGCGAATTCCGTATTCACCACAACGCAATATTGGAATGGCAAGCATTTATATTCCAAACAGCTTACAATACAATGGTATAATTAGAAACAAACAGTGGCTCAAGCAAGCTTCTTGGCTGACGGGCCATTGTTTTCCAGCCCAATGGCAATCTGGTAACAGATTCCCTCGCCCCGTGGCAGTGCACGCACATAATGCCAAGCCATCAACCCAGGCTCAAGGTCCAGACTCTCCAGAGGCTTGCCGATGGCTGGTCGCCGTCGACCACGATGGCCGGCAAGTTCCAATCTCCGGGTCCTCGTTCACGTACCGCCATCGATGGCGTCAAGCTGGGGCGTATGTTCTTGGGATCGCCTCGTTGAGGCTTTCCGGCTCCATGCTGGCCAAACTCTTCGAAGGCACCTGGACCAGGGGCACAAATTTGAGACAAGTAATTTGATGGGGCACTTTGAAAAATGAGTCGGAAGCTTTCTCTGACCGTTCCTAAATAGCACAAAGAATGGTATCTGTTTTGTGTGAGAAAAATCCATGCATTTGGACTGCAAGGGCCTTGCGTCAGCGCTGCGGAACAGGCTGCGACGGTTGAGCGCCAATGTTACAGCCGACCAACAGCTTCGTCCTAAGTTGTGAGCATCGGTGCAAAATCCAGTTAGAGGCTTTCTGTTGTTAAACTTTTGGCGCTGGTGCGCACATTGGTCATCCTCAAATGGAATTTGTTGTTGAGAAAAGTCTGAATTGAATGTGCATGTGTATTTGCCATCGTCGTTGGTGAGGCAGGGTATCCGCACCCTTGGTCAAGACGCATTTTCAATGTAGGCGCTCACGCAGGATTATTTCGTAACACCAACGATTCACACCTCAAGATTCGATAAATGATCTTCAACATAATTTCATTCCAAATGGACGTCTAACATGAAGACCGGTTGCGACACGGCCTGGAGCGCAAACCACTAGCAAAAAAGGATGCAATAACGCTCGTTGGGAAAACATATATACATATGCATGTGCATCTCGTCAGTGTTCTGCATGCTGAAAAAACGAAAAAAACCCAAACCCGTAAACTTTGCACACGTTTGAACACGTCTTATTCGGCCCCTTTTTCCCCAGCGAACACTGCTCTTACGCACTGCGCTTCCACCAGGTGGCAGCGCAGCGTGTTGGGTATCCATGTCCAGACAGCATTCGTGGGCGACGCCCCCTTCATACCCAGCATTGCCGTGGCAGCAACTTGTCGAAGTTTATCAAACGCAATCAACGGCGATTGCCGCCGTTGGAGATGTCTCGGAATGGCGCACTGGTTCCGGATCCGGAACGCCAGCCCCCGACCACTGATGGCGAAACGTCAAGTGGGGCACTTGCCGCCCAAACAGGGCCACGGGCCGCGCCCCAGAACAGCCCTTCGAGTTCTCCACCTTCTCGGCGGCCACGTTAAGGCACTCTCCGCCCCCCATCCACCCACCCATCCTCCCCTCAAGGGCATTAGATCCAATGTATCTACGTTGCGCGTCGATCTGGCTGTGCCCATGGCCACGGGCCCATTCGCGTCCTTGGGAGCAGGTGGGATGGTATTTGAGGGAGTGGACTGGGCTGCCCTCTCCCTTGCCCATGGCCGGGTGGTCGGGGGGAGCGGCTGGACGTCCCGCTGGAGGTACCCAGATCGATCCCCGGTCCTGACATTTATTTTACCGTCCGCGTCGCCACACATTAGGCGCGGATGCAAAGGTTCTGGAGAGAACCATGGACTCGAGGGGGTGATGGAAGAGTAGCGGAAGCGGCCAAGACAGTGGCTCGGGCGCTACCCACCTCTCGGCCTCGCGCGTTGAATTCTGTTGCAGTCGGCCGGTCGAAATTCAGTTCACAGAGATTGGGCAGCTGCAATTCGAGTGTCGCCATCGCTGAAGTGAGCGCGAGGAATGAGATCCGAGAGACGACGCGAGGCCTGCACGCGCTCGCGTGCCTTCTTTGGGAAGCTAAAACTTTTCCAATTTCTGCGTCCTTTTGCAAACAGGGCCAGCGGGACCCGAACCGTCACGCCGGCAATGCAAGCAACGACATCCCCTGAGGCCCCACCGCTTGACGCCGATGCCGCAATGCCGACTGGGATTTGGGCGCACGATCAGATTGCGAAGGGGTACTGCTGTCTGGACGGGCGGCTCAACCGCATTCGCCGCACCTCACGGCCGATCAGATCCCAAAGAAATCTCCACGGGGAATGCCCCTCCCCTATAGGTACCAGCCGCCTGGCCGAACAACCAGGTCGTCAATGGAGAGCCGGTCTTCGGGCGGCCTCCTGACCAACGCGGGGTCCAGGCCAGAGAAGAGAATTCTGCGGCACCTCGGAGCCACCAAGACTGGGCGCCAGCCACGGTGAGCTTTACGAGAGTGCTGGGCGGGCTTAAAGGAGTTGTAGCGCCGCGGCGCGGACTTGGCCAAAGAGGCGCTTTGGAGCCTTGGCGCAGGGGCTGCCAGCTACGGCCTTGGGACGGGTCGCAGGGGATGCGGGGGACAACCGGGTGACGAAGGTCGTCGCATGACCGACGAGGGGCTGGCTGCCAGAGTCTGATGTAGGACAGGTCCGACTGCTGGTCGGACAACGAGCCAAACACTGACTGGATGCCACAACTGGTTGTAACCACTGAGTGTTGGTTGGTGGACTGTGGGATTGGCGGTGGCAACACGTCGGCAAGTCCAATCCCGCCGCAGCCACGCGGGAAGAGTCTCTGGCCGTGTTGAACACGGATTTGAGGGATGACTAACGGCGGCAGTCGCGTTGAGTGGCGCGTTGTGGCGCCGATATCGGCATATCGGCCGTCGCTGGCGGGCCTCGTTCCCGTGCCAGAAATTGCGATCGGAATGCGGTTTTTCGGTATGCCTCTTGGGTTGGGCCCGGGCAAAAGGGAGTAGGGGGATCCCCCCTGCTCCTGACACAGGTGTCCGCTGGCTCGTTGTCCTAGCAGTCCGGAGTGATAGGATTATGACCTGGGCGGCCAATAATCACAGGATGTCAAATGTGAGTTTTGGGGATGAGGCATTGTCGCGGGGTGCACGTTGACTGGAGATGGATGTATTCGATATCATTCGAAATGAAAATGCCGCTTTGACCGGCCTTGCACGGGGCATGCGGCAGCCTGAGTCACAGATGCCGCAAACTGTACTTTCCTACTGGTTTAGGGTGATGCTTCACGCATCGTTGCCCCACTACACACCCAGCGGTGCTCACATCTTGGACAGCTTAGTTGAGAGGCGGCATTGTGTTGGATATGATGCGTGATTGGTCAAATCGAACCTAGAGGAAGGGGTACGGGCAGGCTTGGTTTTTACATTTACGTTTACATTTTTGCATTTACGTTTTTACGCATAAAAGCGTAAATTTGCAAAAGGGCCTATTTTTACGGCTATTTTTACGTTTTTGCGTGTCCCTGCGACACCTAGGTTACATGATGAAAGTTGCGCACAATTATCAGTGCTCCTCCATCTCCAGCACCCGCAGCACAATGTCTACATCGCCTTTGGCAAGGGCGATGATGCGGTTTAACAAAAACTCGTTTTCTGCCCCTTCCAGAGTGTCTGGCCGCCACTCTCCGGACTCCGCAAGTCTGCATGTACTGTCCTTATGTACACCAGGCAGTTATTACGTTGTATTTACGTATTTTTACTCATTTTTATGCGTAAGAACGTAAAAACTGTTTTTACGCGTAAAAGCGTAAATACGATCAATTTTTACAGCGTAAAAACCAAGCCTGGCGATGGGGGATAGATTCTTGGCGCCAAGGAGTTAAACGATTGGCGCGGCGTCGACAGAACATCTGTCACAGAAGTTAACGATGGCTTAAGTTGGCCCTAGCCTGTTATGAAATCTTCACAGAATGTTCAACCAATGTCCCAACTGTCTCAACTGACGGCGTCCTGAGCTGCTCCTACAGCTTCTCGTCTCCGGTGGATTCAACCTTTGGCCAATACCTGCCGAGAGTGGGGACGACAATCCATAGTTGCCATCGTTAATCAGGCATGTTAATTATGGAGGCGCCACAATTCTTGCACCAGCCGATTGCAATTGGCTGATTGCAATTGCAGTCACTCATGAAACGGTACATATTAACGGACCAGTCCGTCACAAGGCGCCAAGTATGGAAAGGGGGGATCTGGGCTAGCATACCATTTGAGGCTTACTCAGCTGAAACGCTGAATAATTATAAGTGTACCACATGGGCAAAGTGTCGAGACCTAAATAGGCATGCAATCGAAAAATGATTCGCGACATTTCCGCCGGGCCGGGCTCCTTGTCCCACCCAGGTCCACACACACACTGGACCAATACATTACACGACATTGTTTGTCCCAATACAACCCGAGGTACCCACAACTTAGTGTGCCCAATCGCTTCGCTAGTAGTTAAGCCAGTCCCATACAAGACTCAGCCCTTGAGTCAGACCCACCACTCCTCATTTCCACGTCCTTAACTCCCACACTTGCCCAAATCAACCGAACATCACCCTAATAGGGGGGGCCGGGCGGGAAGCGAAACAAGATAAGGTGGGGACCGAGGGGTGAGCCTAAGTAGCCTCCCCGCTCGCGCCCGCCAAAGCCCGCCGCTCCCAAGGGCGCCAAAAACCACTGGCCCTCCTTGAACGCGACGGACCAGCCACTGACCCAAGGTACAGGGGGACAGAAACCCCAAGGGGCCGCCAAAACCATTGTACTTTAAGCAGCGCTGGCCCAAGTGGGCCAGCGGGCCAGCGCGCCCGCCCCTCGTCCCTGGGCGGAAACCACTTAACAAGATAGTTAATCCCATTTCCGCCGGGCCGGGCTCCTTGTCCCACCCAGGTCCACACACACACTGGACCAATACATTACACGACATTGTTTGTCCCAATACAACCCGAGGTACCCACAACTTAGTGTGCCCAGTCACCCTCAAACACACTGCGCTCCTCCGGAGCAGAAGATGTGGCCATACCTGTCATGCAAGTCCCGGGCGGTAATCGTCATCCACCCGAAAAGGCGATAGTCCCACTCTGATGGGATGCGATACACATCGATGTACCGCCAGAGGGCAGCGCCCCGCCAGTCGCCCCAGTGGCGGATGCGCTGTTCGGGCACCTCCAAGGCGAAACAGGCCGACGCCCCACCCGCGCGTAGACCATGGTGATCGAAAGCGCCAGGGTGCAGGTCGGGAGAGGAGGCCAGGAGGTCCCGAAACCAGGAGGAAACCGTGCGGGCGGACGGGTCGCGTTCGCCCGGGAGAGTGTAGAAATGCGTCGGCGTCCCACCCGCATCCGCCCAGGCGCGATCCCGAAAGGCGCCCCAACGCAGTAGTAAATTCACCAGCTCGGGGGCGCCCTGCGAAGGCCAGGAACGGAGGCGGACGCCGGGTCCGAATCGGGCTTGAGCTTGGTCTTGCGCTCCCGGAAGATCACAACGCCATCCGTCACCCGCACGTCGTCCAACAGAATGAAATGGCCGCTCTGGGCCCGATTAAAGAAAACGAAGTCCAGCAGGGCGGAAACCGACGCCCGCAATAGGAGGAGGTCGTCGGTGTGTAGGCCGCGCTCCAGAATGCGGAGCATCAAGGTGGCCGGCACCGGAGCATGAGAGGCCGCAGGCTCCGGGCATTGACGACGCCAGGACCGGGTGAGCAAACGGGTCACCCGGTCGAAGGCGGAAAACTGCAGATGGCCGGCGACCTGGTGCACCATGGAAATGGCGGCCAGGTACTGCGGGAGGCTGCGGACGCCCACCCGACCCTCCTCCCGTAGAAACCGGATGTAACGGTAGATCGTGGCCGGGCGGGCGGGGAGGGCCTGGAGCTCCACGGAGGCGCAGAACGCCTGGAACTTGGCGAACTTGGCCTGCATGGATCGCCGCGTTGACTCCGTGTAGAAAGACAAAAACTGAGACTGCATCCATGCGCAGTCCGATTGCAGCATGCCGTCGACGTCCAGCCCGTAGAGGGGGTGATCAGTCGGCATGGCCTCCACCGGGAGCGGATCATCGGGGGGAAGCGCGACCTCCCTGGAGGGTGACCGAGCGCCCGCCCCTAGGGAGGCTTCCGAGGGCGGACATGAAATGCCCGAAGGTTCCACTTCGGCGGAGGAAGGCGGGCCGGAAGAGTCGGATCCCCTGGGCGAAACATCCCCGGATGGCGGGGAATCAGAAGGTCCTCCGCCGCAAGAGTCCGGAGCGGCTGAAACCAAAGCGCGCTCGGCCAATCCGGCGCGACGACGACGGCCTCCACGGCGGGCCGAGCGGCGAGGAAGGAGACGAGCCGGGGAAGGAGGCACCAAGGGGGGTTGCACCAGTTGGTGTCCCCCGTCCAGTCTTGGAGAAAGGCGTCCGTCCCGCACTCCCCACGTCCGCGTGCAGGCTGTTGTACCTTGGGCAGAGGGAATTCGCCGCGGAAGCAAAGCGGTCGCACGACCGGCGACCGAAGCGCTGAGTCAGGCGCTTGAAAATGGCCGGGTGCAGTTGGTAGTCGTCCGCCACCCGAACCCGGGACAGCCTGTCCGGTATGACGTTGTCCTCCGACCGAATATAGTTCGGGTCGAGCAGGAGGTGGCGCGCCGTACAGACTCGGTGCAGCTGACGAAGGGGGGTGAGGAGCTGCTTGGAACGGGTAGTCATGCTGCGCAGGCAGTACATGACCACCTGGTTGTCGACCAACAGCTTGAGCCTCGAAGGAAGGCCATGGGAAGCAGCCGGAAAAAAGCTGAGAATGGCTCGCTCCACCGCCTGCATCTCACGCACATTGATGTGCGTTAAGGAACGGTCCCAAAACCCCCTCGCGAGGAGGGGGCGAGACCTCGTCGGGGAAGCAAAGGTGGCCCCCCAACCGGTCAGGCTGGCGTCCGTTGCCAGAGTACCGGCGAAGGGGATGGCGTCGGGGTTGAGTGGACGGCCTTCGCAGCGGCGGATGTTGACCCACGCCTCCAAGTCCAGCCGGGCTTGGGGGGAGAGGATCAGGCGATCCCGCCAACTGCGCTTGGAACGAAGAACCGCGTAGAGGCTTTGCAAGAAAAACCGTGCCAAAGGAAAGGCCAAATAAAGGGAAATGGCGAGGCCGCAAAAACGTGCCAAATCCCTTGCCACAACCCAGCGGCTGGATCGCAAAATGCGGGCCTGATTGGCGATCAACGCGGCCTTGTCCGGAGGAACCTCAAAACGGCCATGGGCCGTGTCCACAATCACCCCCAAATGCTTCTTGCGCATGGTGGGGGTCCATTGACACTTCCGCTCCTTGAATTGGAGGCCCAGCGAGGCAAACACACCCCGAACCAATTTCGACCATCGAGTCAAACGTGCGGCATCATGCATGGCCGCCAAAAAATCATCGAGATAAGCCAACAAAATGGCTGGCGGTTCACTAGTATACACGTGAAAGTATGTAGCTATTGAGTCATCCCCTGCTAGGCACCCAAAACGGAAATGGCGAGCAGCCTTGGGGCAACTGCCCGGGGACCTCAAGAAACGACCCACAACAAGCATCAAATGGGTGAAAAAGAAAGGAGCCAACGAAAGGCCAAAAGGGAGAGCTTGACAGGCGAAAACTTCATCTCCCATCCGAAATTGGAGGAAACATTCCTCCGATCGACACACGCGAAGATGATGATAAGCATCTTTGATGTCGAATCCCACCAATGAGTCATTTCGGCGAAGTAAGTGACCGAAGTCACGTAATTTCTCATAACGAAGGCCCACCTTGCGAAGGTGACGGTTGACCCGTCGCAGATCGATGCAAAGGCGGTACTTCATGACCCCATCTTCCCGCCCCTTCTCCACCAGGAAGGCCCGAGATATGCGCGAGTTGGGGCCCGGCTCCACTTTGGTGATCGCGCCCGAAGAGAGGTAGTCCGCTCGAAGGGATTGCCAGGCCGCCCGTTCCTCCGAGGAGCGGAGCGGGTAGGAGCCCTCGTCGAAGGGAGCCGGCGGTCCACGCGGTCCCCACAGAAGCGGAGTCCCGGAATGGATCCATTGGAGGATGCGGGAGGGGGCGCCGATGCGACGCCACGCCGAAAGGCGTCCGCGGACCCGGTTGTATGGGAAATGCTTCACGGAGCCGGCTTGGGAGAGGGGCCCGGAGGGCGAGATCCCTTGTGGGCCTTGGGGCCGGTCGAGGGGGCCGAGGTCGACGGGGGGGAGGTAGACTTCTTGGCGGCCGCGGTCTTGGTGGCGTGCTTCAACTCTTGCGTCAGAAGCTCCTTGCGCATGCGCTCGATGGTCCCGTCTACGCGAGCGGTGCCGAAGCGCAGACCGCGGTCGGCAAGGCGGATCTCCGCCTGAATGGCCCGCCACGATCCCTCCAGGCCCGAGCCCTTGTGCTTGGCGTGGATGCACTGCAAGGAGAGCTGGTCGTGGAGAGCTTCGGTGACCTCCACGTACGAGTAAAGGTAGGGGAGGAGGAAGTCCCGTACGGACGCCGGGAGATCGGGATGGGCGGCCACCTCCACAAAGGCCGCGGTCGTGTCGAACAGCCAGGAGACCGGAGGAGCCCAGCCTGCGTACTCCTGGAAGTACCCGGAGTTGGCGCCCAAAGAGGCGGCGACCGCACTCCCCTCGGCGGTGTCGCGGACGTCGAACCAGTACGGCGAACGGGCGCCCACCGGTCGGGCGACCGGGTTGTTGACGGACTGGGGGAGTAGCGCCGGGTCGGGCAACCAGCAGGCTTCGATAGCGGAGCTCGGAATACGGTTGTTGAACCGGCGAGCTTGTTCCCGGCACCACTGCTCCGCAGGGGACGGGTTCATAGGCAAGAACTCGGCAAAGAGCCGGAGGTCGAGACCCACTCAGTGGGTCCGGGTTGTGCCAAAGAGTTGGCGCGAAGCGAAACAAGATAAGGTGGGGACCGAGGGGTGAGCCTAAGTCGCCTCCCCGCTCGCGCCCGCCAAAGCCCGCCGCTCCCAAGGGCGCCAAAAACCACTGGCCCTCCTTGAACGCGACGGACCAGCCACTGACCCAAGGTACAGGGGGACAGAAACCCCAAGGGGCCGCCAAAACCATTGTACTTTAAGCAGCGCTGACCCAAGTGGGCCAGCGCGCCCGCCCCTCGTCGCCCTGGGCGGAAACCACTTAACAAGATAGTTAATCCCATGGCTATCAGCCATTCGGCCGAACTGAAAATATTGCACCTGATTTGGCCTGTCCAATTAGAGATGGCACCACACCAACCTCTCTTTTGTCACTTTGAACACGACAACAATGCTCGGAAACAGTGTTTGATGGCATTTTGAACAGTTTTCTATATCTATCAATAGCTTCAAACGGGTTCGCCCTTTCACAAGATTTCCAAAGAGCGGTTGCAATCCAGATTGCAACCGCCACTAGAGCTGGTGCAGCACTGCCAGGGCTGCAAAGTGCAAATTCATTCATGGAAATGCTTCGGCAGCGCTTGTACATTGTCAGTCACGGAGCGTCGAGCAAATTATATATAATGCATTATCATATAAATACATTATCATCCAGTAGATATGTCTCTTGACGATGGGCCTTGTGGCATGGGAGAACGGGGAAGGCGCTGAAGCAATGTGCCACAGCTCATCTGAAGGGAAAGGCTTTGTGCTGTGGAGCACGCTCGGTGCGTGCCGAGAGCGGCATTTCCAGCAGCGTGGTTGAGACGGCATGGCTATGGCAACCAACAACTGAAAGAGTAGATGGCGAAGATGCACGGCGAAGCCCTGTCTGGAAAGCAATTGCAGCATTGATGGCTGTGTCCACGCATATGCAACCGATCGGAAGCCAGTCAAGCCTAAAGTATGTGTGCGCGCCATGGTATGCTTTCACTTGCTAGCTGCGCTGGCGTAGCTCGGCGCCAGAGGTAGAAGGCGGAGGACTCTATGTGCAATGGTCGACGACTGTCAGTGATATCGGCGACGATCTCAGTCGTCACCATCACTCGCCGCCGACGAGAGTCTGGGTGGGACTAAGTCTCCCACGTCTTCTCAAGGTGTTTGCGCACATTCTCTTTGGAGCACTGGAACATGCAGATTCAAATGCCTCGTTGTTATTGGAGTTCCATGCTGGGATTCGGTGTGATTTGGTTCATGCCGCATGAGCCTGTGTAATTATTTGAGTGAATGAATCATGCGTTGAGCGTGTAGTTGACTTGCACGTGCTGCGTTGCACAAACAGCGCTTTGTCTGGACACCAATACAAAGGGCATACAGGACTTTTCTAGAGGATATCACAAGTACAGTTTCGCACATGCTGCGTGGCCCACGACTGACTTGAATTGTTGAGTTCCTCAATGAACTGTAAAGGCGGACACGCCAATATCTCTTGAAGTTACTGACTACTCTAATGCCAGGGCAATAATGTTCTCAATGCCAGTGTGTTCCTCTGCCTCCGCAGATCGCCGCCCCTTCGATTGCATATTCGAGTGTACCTCATGCTGGACGATCGTCGATCTCGGTTATCAGCACACATGCCACTGGCGTGGATTTTGTCGGCCGTCAGTCGGCACGGGCCATTTGGTGGCCTGGCGAAAGCAATGGCAGAATCTGTTGGGGAGCCGGCCACTTTATTTGGGCGCATCCTATTGCTTCTATGCACCCAGGGATTGAATATTAAGCATAAGGCTAGTAGTCAGCGCTGGAAGCTGAGGGAGGAAACAGATATTCGGCTGTCAGTGATATCGCTAACTTGCGCCGAGGGTCTGTGGCTGTGGATATGTCGGAAGGTTGATGTGTTAGACGCACATAAACGCTTAAACTTTAGGCAAGGAAACTTGGAATCCCGTCATCTTGCCTTCCGAACTTGTGCGTTCAAATTCTGAATTGAATGGAGAGGCCGACACAATGGTCGATGACATTGACGTCATGGCTCAACGCGGGGCTGTGCTGTTTGCAGTGGCCCCTCTTAACTCGCCCACACAGCTGAGCATTCAGAGCTCTGCGTATCTAGCAAGAAAGTGCGGAAAGGGTCACTATCAACGTGTCAACGTGTTCTTACAGTACATTCTGTTTCCAGCATTTTCACATCTCTCCGTATGCAGGCTCCCTGAATACAGGCTTTTCTGCCATCAGCTGATTTCTTGCTATTTGTTGTTCCAATTCTGCTGTTCGCTATATTAATTACGTTTTTGAAAGACTCACAGATATTTTCCTTGGGGCGTGGGGGTGGTGCTGCACAACGTGTTTCCATTTACGTCAGGGAAAATCAGCGGCAGGGCTCATAATGAGCGAAGCGCACCGGGATTGCTTCCATGTCCCAGCAACAGTTTCCTATCTTCGAGTTGAGTTTAGGGCCGTGTGGTTCCACAGAAACCCATCCCCAGCAATTCACCAAACCCCCCATTCATTGCCCAGGCCAGCCCTACCCCCATCCCCCGCAGGGATGCTCCCTGCGATCGGGTCGGGGTTCCGGACACCATCCCCGACGCCCTCAAACGTGGCCTCTAGGCGCTGTGCCCAAACGCCGGCATCCCCACTCCCCGTGGGCTCCTGCTCCCACTCGTCTACAGTTCTGGTGCCCAGCTTGAGCCCAGGGGCACTGGCCGGCGCGAGGAGAATTGGGTCTCCATCGGCACCATCACGTTCCTCGCGATGCTCGGCCATCACCTGCTTGGAGGGTGTGGAACCTCTGGAGGTGGCAATCAGGTGTTTGAAGGTTGGCCACCGGGGCCTATGGGCTGAACGATCATGACCCAGTGTGCTCATGGGGTTGGCAGATTCAAGCTGTGAATCCATATGCGTCTGGGAGTTACTGGGAAAGTCAATCACCCAGCACGGTTCTGGACAGCTTCACACAAGCCGAGTCTCTTTGTCTCCCTTACCAAAACTACCAAAAACTCAGGACAACACTCAAAACAGGTAGGGCATTGGTGAGTTGTGCCTTTCAGACTTGGCGGGAACTGCTGACGAAATCGGACCAATCCAGCAGGTCATTGTTGGTACATCTAGACGGAAATGAGCACAGTTGTCTTCTCAAGCTCGCATGGAAAAGAATGCGGAAAAAACAGTCATGAGAGGGAGAAGGTCGTTTGTATGTGAATGACACACAAAGGTTTATCCGAAATGCTCAGTGTTGTCAGCACCTAGCTCCCACATTCCACTTGCAATATCCACAAATTTCATTGATGCCGTCGTTTTCACACTGGGAGCGGTTTTCTGGTTGGTATATGTACATCAACTAGACTCTGAGGAAGGCATGGTCAACCTCATGCCTGCCAAGGTGTAGGACGCCCACCATGCGCCACGTTTCCTTTCTGCTGAAAAACCAATCTTTGTTGAATCTCATGCTGTGATGGCCTGCTAGATGCAAGTCCATGTCTTTTTCGTTTTGGATTGAAAGCACTCAATTGGTTTTGAGGACTGTGATGTGGGGGATGTGACACAGGGTGGCAAACCATGACACGGAGCTTGAGGCCTCTGCTTGGCTGCGAGCAGTTTCGTTTTATGTGCATCCAGAGGAGAGAAAGTTTTCAGGGCAGGTGGATGACAAAGGCCTGTGGGTTCCATCACAAGGATTGGCACGGACACAGCACAGGCTTTTCACTGGACACCCTTTGCACGGATCCTGTGCTTTGAGAAGTTGAAAAGGCAGGCCCAGAAAGTTTACAGCAGCTATGGTAACCCTGGCAACCTCAACATTTGGTCTTAAAGACCCCAATGGCAACCCTGTTGAAGTCAAAGCATATGGTACTCCATTGAGTAGATTTGCAGGACGCCATCTCCAGGCACCATGGGAGAAGCGTGCAACATTGATTTCAGCACTGGGAAAGGCCACATGTGTTCATGATTCTGGAGTAGTGTATTGGGAATGTATTTGCTGAATCGTCACCGTTGGTGAGTCTCCTGCTGGTGCATGTGAGGAATGATACCATATACTGTTTCAACCCATGAGGGGGAGCGTTGCTGTTGCTCTTTGTGTGTGTCCCAAAGCGATTGTTTAGTCAGCAGCATTTTCGTAGTTGCCCTTGCTGCAATGCCACATCTGTCGAGATCAAAGCCAGCTTGTCACGTGTCCTGTGCCTTTGACAGTTGGCACAAGTGAAGACAATCCTTGCACTGAATGAAGTTTAAAATCTCGTCATTATGCGTGGAGGCCCACAACTTTGGGTAACACATCACAATATTTGGCTCATCAATACATCAAACAGTGCTGTTGACAGCGGCGGCAACGCCTATTGATGTGCCCGTTCCATGAACTTGTACCAACCTCAAGAGAGCAATGCGGGACGCCATGCGCTGGGTATCATGTTCATGTTCTTCCACGATTCTTCAGCAAGTCGTTTTAAAGCTTCTTCTGGCTGTTGCACAGTTACAAAGGCTTGTGAAAGCCCAGGAAGAGTTTCAGCTCCTCAAAGAACGCAATGTGCAGAGGGAGTTTGGTGTGGGCCAGGTGTGTCGTTGTGGGTGTAAGCGAATGGGTACTTGTGCTGAGGATGATGCAGGATGTGTTGCCTCACAGAAAAGTAGTCTGTGTGGACTGTGCTGGTTTCTTCTGTATCTTTCTCCTTTTTTCCAGCATCTATTGCAATGCCTGTCGATTTTCTGTGAGTGCCTATGTATGCTTATGAATCTGAGAACGGCACTCAGGACCTTTGTATAATAAACCTGAATTTGCAAGTGTATGCACAAACGACTGCTCGAACATAACACAGACATCTGAGAAAAGATCCTGGGCCACGTTTGGGAAGCTGCGTCATTTTTAAGAATGATTGTGCACAAGATCATACTTTGCATCTTAATGTGTGATTTCTGGTGCTGTTCATCAGGACATTGGCATCTGCCTGGTGGCAGTCTTGGCAGAGGATGGGGCACATGGTGAAGACACCAAGCTACTCATCGATGATGGTCGTATGGTGGTGCTGGGGACGTTGGATGTTGTTGTGGCCAGAGCATTGCAAGGGCAAGCTTTGATTGGTGGGCTGAGCACTTGCAAATGGATAACAATCGCCCACGTTGTCTGCAGCTCATGGCCTGACCCCACCCACTGATCACGGGACTACATGCTCTTTTGCTGTCACTGACACCCAGATGTACAGGCAGTAGTTTTTGCCCGGACAATTTAGTCCAATGTGATTCTCGCCATGGCCATAACCATTGCGTGCCTCACATTTCGGGAATGTCATGAATCCACACCTTGCAATTGCATAAGTGCGGCGAGGCATAGAACAGATGTACTCAGCATGTGCAACATGGCAAGGAGCACATATGGATCATGCATTCGATAATTGCCTTCCAGCACGGTCATGCTGCAAGTGCGAGATGCTACATTGCCTACCACCACAAGAACATCCCTTTTCTTGAAATGCATGTGTGCGTGCCTTGTTGTGCTGACTGGCTGTCTTGCTCTTCTCATGTCGCAATCCACATCCGCTGCATTTGTCGAATTGTGGCAAATGTCTGGCTCAATTGCAGGTTGTAAAGGACAGACGTAGATATTGACATGGATGGACTGTCCACATCGACAGATGTATAAAACCCTTTGGGCCAAGGGTGGGCGCAAACCTCAATACTTGTAAGTGTCAAATAAGTACTGAAGTGAGCTAAGCACTAAAGCACTGCTGCCTTGTACCCACACTGCCCGAATAAGTGTTTTGCACTTGCACTTGTTGTACCCGTTGGCTTCCTTGTGCTGGCACTGGACACCGCCGGCAGAGCACTTTGGGACACGTTGGTCATATCCGTCGATTTTTGGTCCAGGCAATGCTCACTCCGCGGCGTACCTTGCCAACGTCTGCGTCAGCAGCAGTGCAAGGAGGAGAGGGGTTGGACAGAAGCTGGTCGACGAAGCGGTGCAAATTGCGCAAAAGGAAGGTACGCGTCGGGTGGGCATTGTGTCCACCCGCGTTGTTTCGACATTGCACCTCTGGTCGAAATTTTGATCCCATGTGTCATGATGTGCAAGCAGCAGGATTCCATTCAGATGTGGTTTGCCAGAAATGATTTGCCGCTTGTTGCTCTCCATCATCCAGGGTGCTCTCCTAACGAGAGTCTCCTTGCTCCGTTGTTGGCAGTGGCAGGGTTTTGGAAAGGGCATGAGTCAGTCAGCCCGTTGGTGGCCCATGGGTGTCCTACCTGTTGACGGGATGTCAGCCACACTTTGCTCATGGCTGTTCCGTAGACCCCGAACATGCCGATGTTTGCACGGTCAGAATTGTGCTGTTATTGTCGCTCGTGGCCACATAACTTACATGTGACATGCACATGCTGACGTTTTAACCGGAGTTGCAAACGCAGAACTGGGAAATGTTTCGTTTTGCGTTGCCAGAGAATGGCGTGTTTGATTCATATTGTCACACCTCGCCTCATGGTGGCATGGTTTGTTTGTGCAGATGTGCGCTGCGTTGGTCTTCAAGCTGCTAACAAGTTTAGAGCAGTGGCAGGTGAACACCATTGACAAGCTGCTGCTGCGCCAGGTGTTGACTGCGTTTATGTGCACATTTACGCCTCGAACACTATTGGGAGACGCTTCTACGAGAGTTGCGGATTTGTTGTCGAGCAGGAGGAAGACTTGAATATGGCGCGCCGCAGGTGAATGCCACACTCTCATGTGTCTTCCGTTGTGCACATGGCGAATCCGCGCAGCTCGCTTGCAAGAAAACTCACAGAGCAGCAGCTCTGCTTGAACTCCATAGTGTATAACAGCACGATGCGTCCGATGGTGGAATGTCTTTCCGTGGTCACAGTCGAGCAGGGGTCGAGGAAAAACTCGAGCTGACAACGGTGTGTCGCGCTGACGATACCGATGTTTTTGTGCAGAGGCACTGACCATTCTGTTGTCTTGTAAAGGGGCCAAAATATGGACGGGCAACCAGGCTCTGGGAGGACTGTTTTGATGAAGTTTGTCCTCTGACTGTGGCGCTCCCTGCCACCGTATTGGGAGCTACGAATTAGTCAACCTGCCATGCTTATGTCGATCAATACTGTGCCACCGTGGTGCAGCACGGCGACTTGCCCACTGCAGCATGAACAGCTTGAGAGATGGAGAAAGGGACTCGTGGTGGAAGGCCCTCCTGCTGTGAAATCACTGTGTTTTGCTCTGCCTGTGCCCCGCAGTGTCCTCCCTAAGACCAATGTCCTTTTCACCTGGCGGTAGGCCTGGTGTGTCGGATGTACTCCAGGGGTTGTTTCTGGACGGGCTGGAGAGTTTTTGGCTGGTTGCCTTGCGGAGGACGCGCACCACTTCGTCTTGGCTTGTCGGCTTGGTGGAAGGTTTTGGCAAAGACGAGGCAATTGTATAATCGATGTTGGGTGTCTGGTTGCAGCGTGGACAGTGTGCGTTCAACACATACTGATGGTCGTTTCGTAAGTTGTCTGGAAGTCCACCGATTCCACTGTGCTATGCCGTAGCAGCTGGAGAGCGCCGTTTTGCCGTCGTCTTTAAAGTGACATCGTTACGTCATTCGCAATTCTCCGAGGCTCACGTGCTTTACCTTGATGGATTTTGCCTTTTTTGTTGGTTTTGCGAGGGATGCTGGCGAGATATCTAACGCATGCTTGCCGGCTGAGAACGAATCATCTGGGCTGTTGGAACTTCTGGTGATTCGAAAACAGCGTTACTGTTTGCTTGTGTTTATTGCACAATTCTAAATTGTCCAATACAGCACTGGTCGCTTCCATGGATTCAATAAATGTGACGCCCCTGCGCCGCACTCCCCTGCTGATTTAACCGCACGAGGCAGACCTATTGTCCTCGCCAGTCTCTGCCTGCTGAAGGAGCAATCGAGTTGCGCACTCTGTCACCGACTGCCTGGGCGAAATGGCTGCCGAGGGTCAACAACCCCCTGCATTGCCTGCATGGAGACCAGCCGCTAAAGTGGGCAAATGCGGTTGTGCGACGGCTTGCCGCAATCGTGGTGACGACCAGTGGCGGCCAGTAGGGGTGTGTACCAACCGAAACATGAGTTACAATTGCAGCGCCAAGGTGAATGTTTTCGCAAGCGATGTTCTTCTCAAAGTCAGGCACCCGCACGTTGCCCCATTGCAACGGGCCCGCAGCTAATGGTGATGAAGCGATTCATATCTCGCCCTCTTCCTTCTCCTCCTCCTCGTCTTCTACCCAACCTGTCTCCCTATGCTTAAGCTTGAACCCGAATTTCTGCAGCGAAACCCCAGGCTTGCAGCCCCACTCCTCGAATTTCCGCCAAGTCTTTTCGTTCAGGCAGAAGTCGACTGTTCGCGGGTAATTCTGCAGGAACACAGACGCGTCAGACGCACACGACGACCAAAACACAAACAGCACAGCAGCGGCGACAGCTCGCCAGCCTGACAGCCATGTGCAACAACAGATTGCAAGCAGTCAACCATGGCGTGCTGCGCTGGTCAATCGCCAAACTACACACCTTGATCTCTTCGATCTCCTTCCTCTTTCGCTCTTCTGCCCTCAGCCTCTCCTCTTCCCTCAGCTTCTCCTCCGCTTTGCGCCTTTCCTCATTGGCAATACGCGCCTGCTTCTCGCGCTCGTTGTACGCCTGCAATCGGCGGGCGGCGTCCTGTTTCTTCTGTTCCTCGACCTGGAGCCCACAAAACGCGGGGCGAAGTCAGCAAACGACACGAGGCGCTGCGCCGCACTGCTGCTGCCTGTGGTTGCACTCTGCTTCGCCAGCCACCAATTTGCTGAACGGGAGCAGGGTGCGACGGGCGTGTCACCCCAGATAGTAGCCGCCCTGAGTTTGAATCCAAGTAGGCATACACAGCAGGCACAGCAGCGATTAGCTGTCTGCAATGGTAGTAGATGCCACATGTACCTGCACACCCTGTTAAAGTGAATGCAACCGAAGGAATTCACCATGAGGGGGGGGGGGGGGTCAATTAGAGACCCCATTCCAAGCAATGGGCATTCTTCTTGCGCAGTGGAGGGTACTGCTGTGCACACCTTTTCCCTCTCCTCCCTCTCCTTCTCCCTGATTTCCTGAATACGCTGGGCCTGCTGCCGCTGCGCCTGAACCAAAAGTCGCACAATATCTTGGGCAGTGCAAAGAGACTGGCACATCAACGCTTGCTACAATCAGACCCAAGCTCGGCTGGCAGCCAGCATTGGTGCACAGCATTTTTACACACTGTGGTGCAAGTGACGAGTCTTCTTCACCCGATTTTCTCACAGTATTGTGGACTAAAACAGGGTAACGCCACCTACACAGGGGCCAAAAGAAACTCACTAACTGGAGCTATTTTGCTGCCATTCCACACTGGTCACTCCTGCAGTGGGATCTGCTCTGTTCACCCCTGCAGTGATTCTGTTGGGGCAATGGAATACAACTGGAACACTCAATGGGAAGGTCATTGTGCCTGTCATTGCCTCAAAAATGCAAGGCTAGTGTCGTGCTGCTGCTTGGCGCAAGCAACAAAAGGATCGACTACAGGAAGGTATTTACTCCACAGAGCTCAAGGAGCAGACAAACAATACCGCATTCACCTGGTATTAGTAGGTGCGTATTGGACCCCCAAAATGAGCAGTGGATACTAATAGTGGGTCATGGATACAAAAGCAGTTTAGACCCCTGATCCAAGGAGTAGACATAGAAACTTTTGGAAAAATAGGCCACGAAACGCCCCAAAATGGACTTGAAACAATGGAAGATGCAGTGCATGGGTAGCAACATCACCAAATTAAAGTTACAAAATCACAAATACACTTCTGTCAGCGACAATGACAAAGTTATTACTGAAAGTTGTTAGCCTCTTCATGATAGCCAGCGGCTTGGACTTCGGGCTTGGGGCTGCACTAGGTGGGGACGGCTGGCGATTTGGTCCAACAGAAGTTTGCTGGAATGCTTGAGGCGCGTTTTCCTCTGCGATGCGAAGAACGAGGACTAACATGGGCCTCAACACACTAGGGCGCCTCGCCGTGACGACGGGCTCGGCCCCTGGCGATTTTCCGGGCTGATGCCCGCTGGGATGGCTGATGTGATATGTGATTGGGTTGGTGGCCTGGTAACCAATGTGGTGTGCGAACTGGAAACGGGTGCTGCCTTTGTGGCGTTTTGCAGGCAGTTCTGCGAGGTGGGGCCTCACAACGACGGTCGCCCCAACCAGCGCGGTCGCCTGGACATTCCTGGTGCTGGGCCTTGAGGCGCCCTTGGCGGGCACCACTCTAGTACCCGCTCCGGCCAGCTTGGGGGGCCAGCAGGTTGGCTCAATCCAGAAACCAAGTTGCCTTGATTGTCGTCTGCTTCTTGGATCGTGCCTCGCAGCGTCGGTCGCTGCCCAACGATCTTGCGCAAAAAGCCCAAACGGCAGCCAGCCGACCCCGCAACCTTTCGCGGACCTCCTTCCAAATTCTCCCTTAACGGAATCCACCCCGACCCGACCGTTCCCGTCGATGCGCGAACCGCAGGGAATGCAGTTTGGTCCAGCCTGGGAAACGCGGCCCAGCAGCAGCAGCCAGCAACCATTCGTGCCTTCACTCGTTTCTGTTGAGGTTGGGGGGTGGATACTAATACCGGTTCATGAATACTAACGTGGTTTCAACCCCAAGAGGGGGGTGGATACTAATGAGGGTGGATACTGATACCGGGTAAATACGGTAATACACCGACAGTGAGATTTCATGCCAGTGAGCCCTTGGACAGGCCACCAACCTCTGCAGCCCTGTTGCCACCGATAGGCATCTTCCTGGATCCTGGGGTGCTGTCAATGGCCCTCGTTGTGCCACCCTGCCACCATATAGAACATACCATGAGTTGCGCCGCAAGTATGCACAGTCATTAGGATAGAAGCAACAATACAGGCTAGACGCTTGCAGTGATTTTCCTCTTATCAATCGTCTCAGAGTGGCCTACAACAGCCCCTGCACCCTCTATGGCGACGTTGGGCACATGTCTACACGTAGGTTGTCCAAAAGCGACACCAGAAACGCCAAATAGAATCCAATGCATGCTGTCCATTGTCATGGTGTGACATCGGTTGTGGCTGTTGTGCCGTGCACAAAGCTTGCTGAAAGTGACTCTTGCTGCAGTGCATCTACCCAATTTATCAAAGCATAGTTCCACCCAAAGCATGTCGAATTGGTGCAAGTTGTCTGCATCGGATGATCTTAGGCCCGTGGTACTGTGAGGGCTGTCTTATAATGGAATGCTAATCACAACAGTAACGGAACTAACATGCGCTTGTTCTTGTGCGACGTTGTTGGCGAATGTGTATAACCAATTCTGAGTGGAGCGTGGCCTGCTGTGATAGTTCCCATATTCAGCTGAGGTGTTGTCTAACATCTGCCAGCTTGGGTATCAGCTCTGAAAGCTTACACCAAACTGGTGTACATGTGAATGTCTTGGACAAGCTCCGCCCCATCCTCTAATATTGGCTGACAGAGGCTGGTATACATTAGGAATGCACAGCTATAGCTACGAACCCTATGACAACCCACGTCCAAAGTCGTGTGCATCGAAAGACTGAGCGCAG
This sequence comes from Ostreobium quekettii, assembly GCA_905146915.1. Taxonomy (NCBI): domain Eukaryota; kingdom Viridiplantae; phylum Chlorophyta; class Ulvophyceae; order Bryopsidales; family Ostreobiaceae; genus Ostreobium; species Ostreobium quekettii. Next base: position 58,365 of record CAJHUC010000714.1, on the reverse strand, counting down.
TGAGCAGCACTAAAACACTCGCCCATTAGTTTGTATCTGGTGCCAACACTGTACCAAGGTCCCTGGCTCGAGAACAAGGCTACCAAAGGCCATCAGCCTGGCCAATGCCAGCGACTATTTCGTCAACTGAGGCGTGTATGAACTTGGGAGGCAGAATGGCATAATGGCCATCGATATTTTCCGACCGGTACTGAGACAGCCACTTAAGGACAGCAGACTGTTGGGCAGCCACTACAGCAGACTCCGCAATTCTGATGTTCGATCTTTGGATATCAAACCGGTGCACCTCCAGCGATGACAAGAGCAACAGATATGTTATCCTACTCAATATTCTTAAGTACAGTCGCGCTGGACGTGTTGAACGGGTTGCACAACAGCAACAGCAAGGAGCATGCCGCCCTTCCCCTGTTCGCATCCCAACAAACCTTGCAGGGTGCACGCTGCTTGGTGTCAGTACCGACAGCTGCAGTTTTGGCAGAAGGCCCAGATCCAGAAGCAGTGGCAGCACAGTGGGCTCCAGCTGCCATGATCGTTTCTGAAAACAGGAAAATGTGCATCAGGCCTTGCAGCATAGCATACACAAGGAGGCAAGGCAGGTTTCCTCACATATGTTGCAGATGCTTGCAAGGTGTGCTGTTCTTGTTTCCTCTGCATGTGCACCATTTTCTTTCAAGCATTGTGTTGCTGCGGCCCGGCCTTACTCTGCAGTCTTGATGTGGTGTTTGTGCCCGGAGCCGTTGCAGTTCTTGGTCGCCCACCTTGACCTGCCCGACCATGAGAGATTTCAGTTCCTGCAGTCACACAGTACTTCCACACCCAGCTGTCCAGAAAATGCAATGTCTGTCCATTTCAGGCCCTGTTTTTTGCACTGTCGTGTTTGCTGGGTACCTGAATTGCGCAGGACGCTGGCCAGTTTCTCCACAGTCTTGGGCGACAGCATATCAAGGGTGACGTCCTTGTCCGGGCTTGCAGCACCAGCAGCAGCGTCCTTGGCGATGGTGTCCCAGATTTGTGTCAGGGCCGACTCTCCAAAGCAGCCAATATCAGCAGACAGCTTCCTGAGCTGTCCGAAACCCCCTTTGTCCTCAATGCGGCCCTTTGCCAGCTCAGCCCTTATCTTTTGGAGCTCCTTGTCCAGCGACACAAACTCTTGCAGGGTGGCAGTCCGGCCTGCACCTGAGGCAGCCTGCGGGACAGGAGTATCCGCTCCCTTGCGCTGTGCCACAGCAGCAGCAGGATGCTGCATGGCCTTCATGGCCGGTCGCTGGGTTTCCTGGAGTTTCCCTCCCCCAGCAGCAGCTTTGGACGCATTCTGCAAGCCATTCTGCAGGCCATTCTGCAGGCTGTATTTCTTGGCACCGGTGGCCGATTTCGGCCTTGGCTTTGTGGGGTTGGTGGATTTTTCTCCTGTACACTGGTCACCCGCCTTTTCCAGGACCTTCTGCTGCGAACCAGGGGCAGGCACCGCCTTCGCCCTCTTCTTGCCGGGAGCCTGGTTCTCGGTGGACGAGTCTGGGCCTGAGGGCGGCCCAAGAGCGCCCTGGCGCGGCTCGCTAGGCTGCTGGCCCTGCAGCTGGCACAAAGCACCAGCACCTTATGGCCATGCACCGCAATCGAAGCTACCTGTGCGATGCTCCGGAAATGCACACAAAACGTTGTCTCTGGATACGCAAACGCGTTTGCGAACGGCTTGAATGGGCCGAGGCGGGACGGCACGCGCCCAAGCCCGTCTCCGTGCCCATTCACCGAGAATTCTCGCCGAGCAGGAACGGCGCGTGGTGACTGGGTCCAGTGCCTGCCTTTGTCAACCCGCCGTCCGCCCTTCCAGCCCCGCAAGGCGGACTTTCCCGACGGAGGGAGCGCCGCGCACGGCGCCCGGGGCCCTGGCGCAGGGCCGGGGCTCGAGCCCAATCGACAGGCCAGGCACCTAAGCGCAATAAACCACCAACGGGCAGGCGGGGCTGCGGCAAGGGGCCACAGCCCGCGAGACCAAGGGGCTGCAACGGCCGGGGGATCTGCGGCACGGGGGCGCGCCCTCGAGAGGCAAACCGGCATTCCTCGCCCAAGCCGGGTGGGCGGTAACCGGTGCCACCATCGTCCAGCACGGGCCGCAAACGACGGGACCGACACGTCGAGCTGCTCGCGGCCGTCTGCAGCCGCACGCCCACAGCCACCGCTGCGCGTGCCGTATTCGCGGCGGTGCACATGCCAAGCGGCGCCCGCTCAGATGCGCGGCAGCGCCCCAAAGTTGAAGCCCACCGGATGGGGATAGGGGCGCTGCAAGGTGCTGGACAAAACAACAGCCGGGCGCCCCCCGCCCCGATGCCGGCCACCGACCGGCCCGCTAACGCCCCTGCGGCCTCGCAATTTCGAATCCGGCCGGATCTCGCCGCAGCCCACTGCGAGGCGCCGCGGCGGATGTCGAGACGGGCGCCCACCTTGCCCGCGGCGTCCTTTAGGCGGCCCTCGATCCCGGAGGCGGCCCAGCGCGCCTCCCACAGCTGCGACAGCTGGTCGCCTAGTTTGCGGCAGTCGTCCCCGGGTGGGTTGTACTCGCGGCAGTTGGCCCACACGAGGCGCATGTCGTCCCTGAACTCCAGCGGCGAGGCGTAGCCGCGCTCGGCCCCTCGCCGCCCGCCGCCCCGCATCTCCAGGCGCTTGCCCACCGTCCCCAAGTCCATCGGGTTCTTGATGACTTCGTAGTAGTCGGGCACACCCGACCTAATCGGGTCCACGGGGCGCAGGAAGGGCCCGGCCAGCCTGTGGCGCTTGATGTTGTTCAGGATCGTCTCGCACTTCTTCCACAGGATGCGCAGCTCCTGCTCGTCCGAGCGCCGCTGCGGCTGCGACGGCGGGGAACCAGCAGGGGCGTCCTTGGGGCATCCCGCTGTCAGCTGGGCGTGGATCCGCTGCCAGGTCCGGACCACGCTCTCGGGCGTGGCTTCGCCCTCGGTCAGCCAGCCGCGGTCACGCTTCAGCCGCGCGATGGCGGACTCCTGCTCCCGGATTTGGGCCAGCAGCCCCTCCAGCTGCCGCCGCTTCTCGGCGCGCTCGCCGCCGCCGTCGTCCCGCGAGCGCTTCATGGCGGCGCAGCGAGGGGCACGGGGGCGGTGCTGCGCTGCCGGGGGGGCAGCCAGTGGGAGGGTGGACGGAGCACGCCGCCAATTTGGCGGCCAGGAAATGAAGATCCCGCCACGAAATTAACCGCGTTCCGAGCTCGATGCCGAGGACTGCTTTTTGGCCGCTTTCGTCGGCGCTGGGAGGGCATGTTGCGACCAAATGCATGGCCTTCGGCCAGGCCAGGGGTGGATTGGTTTGTATTCTTTCCGTTAGAGGGACGCTGTTTTGACTGTCTGAGTTCAGCAGAGACACGTGATATGACCAGCGTGTCGAGTTTTTACGTTGCCTGTAAGGATTTTCAATCATTTTCATGATAAATTCTTCTGTTGGTTTTTGTTTTGCGCCCTTCGAAGAATTCGAAGGTGGTGAATGTTGCTCACCGTTGATTTTCTCACTGCAGCCCCGCGTGTGACAACTTCACAAGAGGCCGTGGTGGTTTGGGGAATTGTAGTGCCGATGTGTGGCAGGTGAGCCCTCGAATGCCGTGCAGATAGTTTGCCCCGGAAGGAAGGCTTTCGTGCTCGAAAGAGGTTCTCTGGCGAAGCATGTGTCGCCAATACCACGTCTAATTACAAGTTTTGCCACATATCCGTGTGATTGTACAGGGGACAATCATATGGGGACAATTATATTGGTGACAATTCGCCCCCTGCGACTGTCCAAAACGTCAGCAAGTTCGCCGCATGAGTCTACAGTGCAGAAGGACTTCATTATGGGGACTGTAGGGAGCAGCACCCTTCGGGCTTGGCTAGTGCCCCGATAGCGGCTGTATGGAAACTATGCTGTTCTGTGGAGGAAAACAGAGCTGCGCTGTGGAGATGGCCATAACGAAACGTGCATGCGCAGCGTCACTACCAGTGACTTCTGCAAACAGAGAACATGACGGAGGCTGTGAGATGCTTCCGAGGGGTGTATGAGGAAAGAAACTGAGAGTGCACAATTGGTATCATATAACTCCGGGTGCAAAGGCCAGCGATGGTTGTCTCTGGCGCTGTATGCAGGTCGGCAGCTTCCATCGCACTTCAGATCACTGTAACGTGCCACCAACGCGATTTGCGCAGGGGATGCTGTGGTTTACAGTGCCCTGCATCGCCTTCGACTGATGGTGACCCGGCAATTCTTTGCATAGTGTATACATGTGATCAATGCAGGCTTGAAACAATGCACACGAAGGTGAAATCTGTGGTGTGCAGTTTGCATGCAAGCAGCAGATGTACATAATTTGACAACGATAGCTTACAACATGGATGTTTTCCTGAGTACACTACAAACCCCCTGGTTGGCTACAAACTCTTTGGTTGGCTGCTGGTGTCCAAGGTTTACCCTGGACATGTGTGAAAGTTGACCCTGTTAGGCTGATGTGAAGCATAAGCAGCACAGATGTTCACTGGATTTGGATAGGCTTGAATTAGGGAAACGCTGTGAATTCAAACACATTCTGGTCTGGTGCAAATGCCATCATGGGCAACCAGTGGTTGCCAGATCTCCACCTGTATCATTAAATATTCAGCGTGGATGCAATTGGACAGTCGCCCCAAGCATATACAAACACATACTGTCACACCTGCACATTTGCTTGTGCCCAGCAAAATGTACACCCTGACTGCTTGGCACTGGAATCGTACCAGTTGGCATGCAATGGATGCAAAGCATGAATGAAAACAGGCTTCTAGCCCCCGCACAGTCAATCCGCAAAGGCTTCCATGAGCGACTTGGTGAGGTCCAACAAACCCTCATCCGAGCCCTTGGGGCCAATCACCCCAAGACCTACAGGAAAGCCATCCACCTTGGACAGTGGTAAACTCACCTACAAAAGCATGCACAGTGGTGTTGCTTTTCATGAAATTGATGAAGACCAGTCAACAACCTTGTGCACTATCAAGTGCTTGGATTGATGATGTGGCTCTTTGTGGCAGGCCCATAGGGCACAACAGTCACCAGCTCAGAAGCAGGAGCTGTGTACTTGACCATGTGATTGAAGTGCGATGTACAGTCAGTCACGTCACTTTGCATCGCACTGGGGAGAGGTGGACATACACATTTTTAACCAAGCAAAGTCGCTACAAGAGGAATCAACTGAAAGGCAGAATGCACAGCTCATGTCCTTAAAGCCCTGGATGATGCCCATCGAGTCATGGACACAATGCATTGAGCGTCCCTTGTTCATATCTGGCCTCTGCGCCCTGGAAATGACAGAGATAATGACAGGGCCTGCTTCACCTTGCTAAAAGCAACGTGTCCATTAGCACCATGTTCGGGCGAAATGGTACAGAGAACAGTCCAGCACTTGTCAGGAGAATGTTGGCAGTGCAAGGCACATGGTGGAGTGCATGATGCTGACCTGAGGCAGGCCTCCAATGCTGGCGATGGATGAGAGGGTCAGCAGTTCTTTACGGAAGGCATCCAGCTCACGCAGTGGAGTGTTGCACAGCGGTGCTGGACCTGGGGCCGTAGGCAAGAACAAGGCACCGTCTTCACCCAGCAGACGATCCAGGTGCTCACGAATCCTGGGAGGACAACATGGGCCACTTGTGTGCAATTGCTGAGCGGCTGGCAATGGTCTTCCGAATAGAAAGTGAAATAGGCAGAATGCATTGTATGCAACATTTCGCAACAAACACGGCAGCAACAGTCATCGCTCATTTCCAAGAGCCTGGGTAGGATTGGGAATGTTAGCAAGTGTTGTCAAATTGCACTTGAGGGTCTGGCAGTGCAGGCACTTTTCAATCCCAGCTCTTTCAGTGCTGGGCAGAGTTTGCAACCATCCACACCACTGCCTGCACCTCGCGCTATGTGCTTTCTTGTGTCGAACATCGCTTCATGCAACACCTCCCTTCTTGTTATGACTTCACACACTGAGTGCCTAGCAGCTGTGACAACAAGCTTGTCTGAGATGGCATGCAGTGAGCACACAAAGTGCATGTTTTCACCCTAGATGTGACTGCCCCACCTGCCAGTATGTATTTTGCACACTGGTTTCGACACATTCCTGTCACACAGATTTGTAAGGCATCTAGTAAAGCCAGTTATGTGGCAAACCTGCTGGGCGAAATGGCCACAGCAACAGCGTTTGTGGGTTTGAGGTGAAGGGAATACATTCTCTCCATGCAACCAGCAGTCGCAGAGGTTCTGTAGCTGGATGTGGCCAGTGATGGCATGGCTTCCGGTAATTTCAACCTTGAAAACGGCATCGACCCAACACTGATATGTGTTGAGCGCAGTAACCACAAAAGTTGGCAGAATGCACTAACAGAAAATTGTGCTGTCTGATATGTTGACGAGTCAGCGATGCATCACGCGATGCAAGGTTGTGTCCACCATTTGGAATGCAAGGAAATCACTCAAGCACAATGACAAGCAGCAGTGGACACGTGGCCACCTTTTACCAGTTCACCCACCTTTGCTGCGAGACTGCTGCTGCCGCGACTTCCTCTGCAGATATCTTTGAAGTCATTTCAAACCTCTCTCTAGTGCCTGGTCCAAAAGTGGGTTTGGCGGATTTTATCCATTCACCGTGACATTCCCACGCCTCCCGCCCCTGGCACATGCACTGAACCCTGTCAACTGCCCATCTTGTCAGCTGATTTGAACAACAGCCTGGGTGATATGGGACAGACAGAGGGGCAGTGGGTTCATCGACGCAGACCACAACACAGTGGTTGAACAGCACAAGTGCATGGGGCACCACAAACTGCACTCCTTTACCACAGGCAACACCACATCGACTTGCGCCAGAAGCCAGTTTGTTTGACAGTATGTAAACCTATCTGCAGGGCAATGCCTTGCACATCTTGACAAATGCTACCGGGGAATCCACACCTGCAGTACCCTGAAGGTAGTGATCCACTGGCTAAGGTCGTCATCTTCGGTCATGCTTGCCACAGTGATCTTTTCCACGTCTCCCAACACTGACACAATGGCTGGCGCGGCTGATTCGATGTCATCCTGAAGTTTTTGCGACGTGGTGGGCTGCGCGTGTGCGAAACCATCGATCGCCCAAAGCCACCTCCTCAGTTTCCTCTGCGGCGTGTTGCCCGACCCCAGCAGAACTTTGCCCACACGCTCAAGGAGGGCCGCATCTCTGGCAAACCTGCAAAGGGGACACAGCAAGTCAATGCCCCAACAGAGACCAGCGAAGGGCCAGTGAAGGCATTGTGGATGATCTCGACAACAGAGATGATGCATGACATTGCCTCACAGCTCCCAGAGCGTCAACTTTGCATTTTGCTGTTCTGGCGATGGGGGGGGGCTGTGGGGCTCTGGCACTTCAAGCCTGGGGGTTGTTCAAATGGAATGATTAATTCTGGCACACTCATGTTCTGTTTGTTACCCCAGCCCTTCATTGCCCTACAGGGGCATGGGCTCAGCTTCTTCGATTGGCTGGGTGAGCCAAGGAATTACGCATTGCAGTGTTGCAAGGAGAAGGAGGGGGGGGCAAAATGGGCACAAATGTACTCACAGACGACATCCAGCATGTTTGTCTGATGCCAACTACAAGAACTCCAAACACTACAGTGGCTCAGTGCTCAAGACACAGCAGCATTGTTGTCCCATTCCTTATTTTCAGTTCCGCAGATCCTGCAACCCCAGGCTGTGCATCCCCACATGAGCAAATCAACTAATCAACTGCTTCGTCTTGAACAACTCCATTGCTTTGCACAAGTCGTTGGACCCAACAACCCTGCCAGAGCATCGTTGCTTCTTGAGAGTCACCCACCATCCACATGTGTCATATGATGGTGCCAATGGCCTGGCAGCATCCAGAGAGATCCGCCCATGGGTTGGCCGAAATCCAAATATGCCATTGTAGCTTGCCGGCACTCGTACTGACCCTGCGGTGTCACTGCCGAGGGAAAAATCAACCTCGTTATTCGCAACAGCAACCTGCAGGCAAGCCCCCAACTCACTCTCCAGCTTGTCCTTGTCTCTGTATTCTGTTTGTCCCCTTTCCAGGAGCAGGGTAGCAACAGGAGTCTTTTTAGGTCATTCACCGTTGAGGCTGTGCCTGTAGCAACTAGTGGGTTCAAACACTCAACCAAACTGTGCAGTGTTCAAAGATCAAGCATTCTGCTGGTACCTTGTGCCATGTGCAGCATCTTGTCCCTTCTGAGAACCCAATCGAAACAGAAACGCGCAACAAGCACCTTGCAGTGCCGTTTAGGATACTGCCACGGCACCACACAGCCTCACCCCCTTCTTGGGCACTGCTCACTCACCGCCGATCCTGAAGATGACCCTCCAGGAACTCTGCCAGGTGCAGCAGGGTTTGTGGGGGTTCCATAATGCACATTTTCTCCATTCAGGCTGTACGCCAGCTCATCCATGTGCACCTTGCCAACCATGTGAGCACCAGCATCTACAAGCATCTAACAGCATGGTGCGTCAGCGAGGGAGGTGAAGGCGCAAGATACTGTAGTATATTAAACCCTTCCGCATCGGTCCGTCCCAACCGTTACGTTTTTGCTCCGCATTTTCGTCCCGGACCGTTACTTTATTTTTTTGCTTGCCCCGCATCGTGTCAGGCGGGCTCGAAGGGCCCTCTAGAGGCTGTATCCCAAGTTTCAGGTGCAACGGACCAGTCCCAAGCCTCGTTCATGCGCGCACCATGCGACATCAACCACCCAGCTCTGGGAACGGTTCCCAAGAGTCTTAGCGACGCCGCGCGGCCCCCCCTCCCCCCGGCCGGCTGTTGGTCAACGCGCCACCGTATACTACGGTAGGTCCCAGCGATGTTCATCCAGTTCAGCACATAAACATACTGAATCTTGGGGTGAATGATCTGTGTTGTCAACATCTGTGCATGAAAGGTGAATTAGTAGTATTTGTCATATGTTGGTAAGCCTTGTGAGCTCCTGACATGTACACACCCATACACAAGTTCAGGAATGTTGACAGCCTGCAGTTACCCCTGCAAAGAAGGTGTGTATTGATCCAGCTGCGCTTGCAGACTTCAATATCATCACCCACATTATGAACAGAGCAAAAGCGTCGATAGTGATTCTGGTGCCCATGTATCGAATGTACACCTCACCCTGGCATAATTTTGACTACAGTAAGGCCTTTGCATTAGACCAATTTAATTCTCAAAATCAGCTTTCAGGGACCACCACTCAGCCCAATGTTGCGATGACTGGTGTTCGCAGCTGTCACAGCAACACAACGTTCCAGGAATGGTCAAATCGTTGAGTAAGAAATGTTATGGGAAAGCGGCTGAGGAAGAATATACAGGTTGCAAAGTTGCAATCCCCACCCAACCTTGTGTCACATTCCACCTTGAATCAGAGAGCGAGCATTGTCTGTATGCAACGAGAGAATCATGCAGCAAAGACACCAGGAACAGTGCGATTGCCATCAGATGCCCATCTGATGGCGATTGCACTGCTCCACAAAGTCAAACGGTGGGACTGACCTGCACAGGCGGGGCAGTTTCCTCCGCTGGGCCATGGGTTTCTTTCCATGTTGGATTGCCAAACCCTGTCACAAAGCCCTTGACCTGACACAGTCGGTTGAAATGATGAACTCAGTGATTGAAATGGAAAGGAAGTATCATTCATCACGTACACAACAAGGGCCCCAGTCACTTGTAAATAACAGAAAGGTGACTGGGTGGAGGGCAGGCAGCTGCAATCCCTGTCACAATGCTTTGGAAATGACGCCACACAACTGGAGATACCAGAGTCATCAGCAAAACGGACAGACAGCCATTGCAACCTTCCTCGACAGACACAGCAAGAGCAAGGAAACCACCACAACAACAAACACCTCTGCAGACACGACGACCACCAAGCCAACGAAGCAAACGCGCGCACGCTGCGCGGCACCCAGCAAGTTGCTCTTGCTCCTGGGCTGCCGCTGAGCACCAAGTTGCCACAGATCTGTTGACCAGAGAATGGAAAAAGGCTGCGCAGACGCCCGTTTCCCGGAATCCGCTCCTCACGTCGAATAGGTCCTTGACCGCGAAGGTCAGCCCCGCAAGGGGACCCGCTTGGGCGCCCGTCAGCGTGACTGCCCTGTCGATGAACGCGCCGCAGTCCTTCACAGAGGTCGCCATGGCGCTCAGGCCCCGCGAGGCCCCGCCGGCCATTCGAACGGCGCGAGCCGCGCTAGACACCCACGGTCGCCCTGGCAGCAAGCCAAAGTGCGCATGAGCAATTAATGTCGAGTTTCCCGCGTGCGGCTGGGGAACTGGCTGCGATCTTCAGCCTACCGCCGCAGCGAGACGGGGCACAGCGGGGCACGTCAGATGCTGGGCATCCATCAAGAACGCAACCGTTGAAGATTCTATCTTTGCTGCGGAATGGCGACCCATGTGACGATCCTGGAGAGCAGAAGGGCAATCGGGCACGAAGAAATGTTGCCACGGCGCACTGGCGACGCGCAAACCGCATGGCAGCCACGGCGCCGTCGTGGCAGCGGATTGTCGACGCTGGGGATCGTCAGCTCACCGAGTGGCGCAGCTTGGTGGATCAGAGGGCTGCGCGCTGCCGCGGGGTGGGGCGAGACGGGCCGCTCTAGCGGCCGCATTCGACCGTCGCTTGGCAAGCGAGGCACTGCGCCGACCAGCGCGCCCCTCTGCAGAATTCCCCCTCCGCGTTTTTGACCGCTTCCCGGCGGGTTCTGTTACAGTAGCCACGGAACTTCTGGCGGTGTAGCGAAGCAGTCATCGAAGTCACGATGTGTCGGTCACGGGCAGGCTGACGCGGAGTATGGTGGGCACCCCGGTTTTTGAGGCGTGGCATTTCGGTGGTAGGATGCTGCCAGCATCCTCTATCTGAAGCGCGGCCGAGGGCAGGCCTAGCCCGCAAGACAAGAGTACGCTCCGGATAGGAACGCCGACGGCGACGGGAAGTTGGCTGCCGCAAGGCGCAGCGCCCTCTGCAAGCTCCCTCTCCCCAAACGCTCTCGCGGCGCCTGCTGCCCTCTTCGGGGGCGCGCACACGTGAGTGTCTGCACCGACGGTGTCGAAGGCTCCAGGTGGCACGATGGAGGGGAAGTCTTCCATCCTGCAGTCGTCCACGCTGGGCGACCTGCGCGCCCTCAAGCACGTGGCGATGCTCAAGGACACGGCCAACGTGGGGGACTGCCTGAAGGTGGGGAAGGTCGACGGTTGGATGGGGAAATGTCGCTGGACGGAGCACATCGGACCACAGCGTGCCAAATGGCCGAGCGTTGGACAGTGATTCGGGGCGGCCATGGCACCCCGACCTGTCGAGGGCCGCGCGTTCGTGATTGCAAAGCTGGAAGGGTCAGTACTGGCTGGGGTTGGCGTGATGGTGGTTATGGGAACATCTGGGGACGATGCTTTGACCGTCTGTTTGGCGGGGCAGTGGGCGTGGGCATTGAGGTTCCTGCGCCCATTCCGGTCCGATGTTTGCTTTTGGCACGGAGCGCGCTGGCCGAAAAGACAGTACGAACCTCCTGGACCGGGCTTTTCAGTCGCCCGCAGTGCGAATGGGTCGCAGGAGATGTGTCCGGACTACGATGATAGGGATTCATTTGCAGGTGCAGGTTGTCCGCAAACAGTGCTAAAGGCTGCACATTTAGCGGGAAACAGAGATGTGCGAGTACCTGGCCCAGGTGCGGTCCCTGTTTTTAATGTGCAGGCTTGGTTAGACGACATTGCTGGAAACGTTTGGTGACCTTGGACTCAATGGCCAAGCGGTGTTGAGGAAGGCATGGGCGAAGTCAGGCTGGTTTGGCTGTTCTTTTTAGCCACGCGATTCGCCACCCCATGTGTGTTCCTTACTTGGAGTGGGCTGCAGGATCAGTGTTGCCTGACAGTTCTTCTCCATTAGCAGCTGTTCTGTGATGGTCTGAAAATTCGCTGTGTGAAATGTGACAGACGATGGCTGCATATAAGATTGTCTCTGCCCCAGTTATTGTTGTAGACAACGAAGAACAGGACAGTGCGGGGCCCTTGTGGCCTTTTACACAGGCCCCAAAGGACGTCCGGGGCTTTGTTGATGTCAAAGATGTCATCCAGCGCTTCCTCGAAGGTCTGTGGGCTGCTCATAATCCATGGCCTGTTGGCCTTGTAGTTGTCCTCGGTTGGGGGATGTGTCTTCCCAATTGATGCTAAGGCTGTCCAACCTCAAGGAGCACACCTGGTGTTTGTGTGTTTGGCAGCTGGTTCATATGTTCTTCCCTTCTGGAAGAGTGCCTCATGTTCGCCCACAAGGGTGTCCATCTTTGCCAACGTTGCCAGAGCCAGCCAAAAAAGCATTACATGGACTGTTATCAGCATTTAGACTTGTAAAAGGCAAAGCATTCATTCTTTTTTTGCTAAGGTTCGTTTTTCCTGTTCTGTTTTCCGCAGAAGTGGCAGGCACAGGCATTCTTGAGTACCCCTCAATGCTGAAGAAGATGCGTGCGCTGGAGGACAGAGGAGCAACATTCTCACGGAAGACCATAAAAGCGTTGAACCTCACAGGTTTGTGTCCCAGCTGTTTAGCTCAATGCCGATGTTCCCTCTGGCTGACACTGCCACAGAGTTGGGCTCTTTTTAGTTCAAAATGTTGTGTCAAATTTGAGAGTCCAGGTTCCCACACTGGAGTTATTGCAGATTTGTTTAGGGCATTGAATTGGACATTTTGTGCTGTGCTAGACTGGATTCATCCTTGTGGATAGCATACAGTCTGGCAGCCACACACAGTGCTCACAAGTTTTCCTGCCTGCAGTGTTTCCCATTGTCACTGTCAATGTTCTTGAAGGTTGTGTTCAGAACATGTTTCAGATGCCCATTGCTGAATGGGATTTACATGCATTTGGCTCTTGACAGTTGATTTGCCATGAACCAGCGCAAGGAATATGGTAGCTATGTTCATAGGGATCAGAGCAGAATTCAGAGATATTCACTTCGTTTCTGAGGATTCCCAACCAGTCTTTTGGAAGAGTACCATCTGTTGCTCACCTTTGTATCACTACCCTCCACATGAAAAATCAGCGTGCGAACTAGCTGTGGACCTCTGGACCTCTGGATCGGTGCTCAAAAGGCCATTCTTCTGTGTGGCCGCAGGAGGGGATGGTTGCTTTTTCCACACTGGTCAACATGAGGTGACCTTGTACGAACTTGCTATTGACCATCTCCTCAAGCCGAACACAAAGTATGAGAGGCACATGGAAGAGAATCACTTGCTACATGTTCGTGCAATACCTTGACAATGCTGGGTAGCAACAGTGCATTGGTGCATAAGTTCATGTTGATATGGACCTTTCCTGTTCACACTGACCTTGTCATGTCTGAACAATCTTTCACTCCAGTTAGCTAGCAAAGTTTGGGTTTGGTCCTATGTTCAGTGAGGTGTGGGATGCAGCTAACAGTGTCACAATGGACCTGAACAAACCAATGGTGTGTCTGGGCACTGTCCTGCAGCACCATTAGTTCCGAAAAGCCTATTGTGTATGAGACAGTGTGGGATCGGTGTCCAACTTCAAGGACACTTTGTGGGGCAAGTACCTGTGCAGTTCTACCTTGCAAAGGCCTTTCTGATTCCTCTTTGTTTCAACAAGAGTAACAGTGATAGACTTAACAGATGTGTTGCTGCCATTTACAGCGATGGGCCAGCAGATGAGACAAGACAAGACATTCACAGGATGGCGATCTTTGACTCTTCTGGGAAGATTGTCAACGTTATCAGTCAATCTGACATCGTCAGGTGCTGCCAAGTCTCTATCTGAGTGTTTCATGGACATCCGCGTGTTGTACTGCATATTGTGGGTTGAAAGCTAAAGATCGATGCTACCTGATTTGGTACCATTGTGGTGCTAAGCCAGGATGGCAATAAATATCTTCATGAGTGTGCTGTGTTATGGTCGATGAGGACACTTGTTGTCTCTGTTGAGGTGTCGTTCCAGAGTACAATGTGTGCCAGGGACTGTGTTGCAAACAACCCGGAATGGTATTGTAGACATTTAAGTGTTGTGTATTTTATATATTGCTCCAAATGCAACGCCTTCCGCAAGGGACTGAGCTGGAAGTCCAATGTGTGTGGACACACCAAGGCAAGGAAAGGAAGGGCTATGCTCGCCAGGCAGTTCCTCAATCCACTGCTAGTCCTGCCCCCACAAGAAAAGGACAGTCTCAGGCAGTTGACAGCGATCAGTGTTGTCCTGCATCTGCATTTCACAGGGAAAAATTGGCAAATCCTTTGCAACTACGAGTCCACAGTATGGACTCCACACCACATGTTAGTGTCAGGGTGCCATCTTGTCTGAACAGAAGTGGACGTCTCTTGCCGTCATTTTATTGTGCTAAGTGACCGTACGAATAGCCTCTACATTTGGATCAGTGCACTGACAGCGCCACAATCCAATTGAGCACACATAAGGGACCCTTTTGTGCCAGCCAGCACACATACTTTGTTCAAAGATATCTTGTTTCTGGCTAACATGTAACTTGCTCCATCTACACTTGTAGAAATGTGGGTTGTTCGCAACTTGACAGAATGCCAGGCAATACAGTGGTGTCATGCCTCAATGGCACGGATTGCCAGAACCATCAGCACACCCTGGAAAGCTGCGCATAGTTTCCAGACGAATAGAAATATCTATCTGGTCTCGCCTGGTGATCGCCTCTGGCGATCGTTAGAAGCGGCTCTGAATGTACGAGTACACCGTCTTGTGCTTCAGGCACGCGGACCCGAAGTCGATGATTTTGATCCTGCCGTCATAAATGCGGTGCATTTATGCACAGCATTTATGGTTGAAAACCTGTTGTGACACCTATAAAGTGTGCATCAGTTTTGTTGATCGACCCTGCTGTCCCCAGGTACCTCTTGGCCAAGGCAGATCAGATGCCTGACATCGCATCCAAGACAATAACCGACCTGGGGATGGCCTCCAAACGCCTGGTCACCGTCCCACCAGAAAAGAGTGCCATCGAGGCCTTGAAAATCATGCAGGACAGCAAGGTTGGGGCGATCGCCCTTGTCAACAGTGAAGGGCAGATTTCGGGAACTTTCAGTGCAACAGACATGAGGTGAGGTTCTCTTTTGATAGGCGGGCTGGGCTACAAATCCTTGTGCAGGAAGGTCGGTCGCTGGATACAGGTTTTGCAGCTGGCTGTTCAGGCGTTGTAGCTGGTTCCCTCTTGTCCAATTGCCTGGTGAGCTGCTTTCGCCACCTTCTGCTGAGATTTTTGGTGTGCCCTTGCACATTCATAACAATGCTTGGAAGTGCAGAATAGTTTCTTCTCAGAACATAGGCCACTGTGTGAGACGATGCTGTCTTAGATTTTGGTGGCTGAGTTGTACCTGTATGATGTCAGGTTGAAGGTCCACTGATTGATTCCCTCTGCTTCCAGATGTTTCACTTTAAGTAGCATCTACACACCAATCAAAATGCTTCGCTCCAGCACCAACATAGCTCAGGAACAGGGATCGTGGAGATTGCCCAGCATGCCTGCGTTCATTCGTGCTGTGTCTTCAACTGATCACCTCTGCTGGCATGATGCAGAACAATAACGCCTGAGCATTTTGGCAGTCTGGCTCTGCCTGTGGGGGAGTTCCTTGCTTTGGAACATGGGACTGAGTACTCTGGATATTCCATCAGTTCGGACACTGACGGCCAGGCGTCCGCAAAAGACTCTGAAAGGCGGGTATCGCTGCCAGGGGCAGAAGTCGGTCAGTCACTGGTGGTGTGTGGCCCTCTGACAACTTTGAAAGCGGTGAGTGGGCATCATGCGTACTGCCGTTGGGTACATATGGGGTGCGACAGGTTTGGCATCAGAATGTTGCCATGCACACATGCTTTGCTTGGTGGATGCTTGACGATGCCATTGTCTGTAGTCACCACAATTGTTGGCTTGTATTACGTGCAGTTTGGTTTCTGCAGACATAATTGATACTGTGCATGTGCAATGCATCGTATGCACAGTTTGGGGATGTTGGATACCCTACCTTGTTGATTGCTTTTCTTGTTGCTGATCTCATCTCCTTGTTGCTGGCGCTATTCTTGACTTCCTGCAAAATGGCCATAAGAATGCATGTGTAGTGTGCTTTCATGGGGGCAGAATCTGTGGCATCGTACAGGCAAACGGTACATGTGCATGTCCTGGCCGTGCAGCACTCAGGAAAGGATGAACGCATCCCTGCATGCAGCACACAGGACGCCACGCTGGTCATAGCACGTGTCTGCCGGGTCCATTTCATCAAGCAGTGTCACTGTAACCTAGCACTCCACAAGGGACTTCACGGTGCCCGTCAAGAGAAATCCCCAGCCCCACGTCATCACCTTCAAACAGAACCTTTGTGCAGACCACTTGGTGTGCGTGTTTCCCTGGCACTTGTTCGGATGTTTGCAGACGTTGAACGGAAGACCCACCAGTCTGGCATGGGGTCGATTTCTCAACTGGGCCCTTACTATAGGATCACCCCAAACTCTGCTTTGTGTGACAAACAGGCAGAAAATTCGTCTTGACATCATTCTTCCTTCTGGACCAGCGCATGAACGCTGGTATTCGAGTGTGTGATCCGCGGCCTGGAATTGTCAGTGTCAGAAATGTGGAAAGGTGCCGCAGCACCATTATGTGCCTGCACACCGTTTCTTTAGATGCCACGTCCACGGCCACCACCTCCGTGCACGTCAGTGTTTGGTTGCAGCTGCAGCACGAGCAAATTGATGTTCGCTGTGCAGGTGATGAGCTTGCTGACCAGGAATCGCGTCCATCGGACGTTCGTTGTCGATGAGAACATGAAGCCGCTCAGCGTCATCACGTGCACTGATATACTGCGGAAGCTGTGCGAACTCGAACAGTGATGGGCTCGGTGAACTCGCGCTGCCGACGCACTGCACCACCCGTTGTTCAGCCCTGGTGCAGTTGGCAAGTCGCAGTTTGTGCATAATGTTTGAAGCTGGCTCCCGTTCAGTGCATCGCCATGTGTGGCGGTGCGTGGAGGCCGCCGCATCTGTTCAAGTCTTGCAGGTGGCGCATATCGGACGTCATGTGGATGGTGGGGATCTGCACCGGCTGAGGTGTGCAGTGGCTTCCAGCGACCCAACCCGTGACTGCCAGTGTGTGCAGTGATGTCCGAGGGATCAGCATGAACGATTCACGCTTTTGGACAGGGGGACTATCGTTTCGGAGAAGGGGCCCGTGTCGTCAGTGTCAGTTCGACTCCTTATTGTGTATAGAAACACCCTCTTATGTACAGTTGCTCGTGTGAGTAGACCGAAGACTTTCTCGGCCCCGTCACCTGTGCACATGTCTTAGATTCTGGTTCGCGCCCCTGGATCTCCGACAGGGTGCCGCAATACTGCAGTCCGCGCACAGGTGTCGAAGTTTATGAGCAAACGCACCCTTAACAGAACCAACTCGGAACAAGGTTTGCGCCTCGCAGCGTGGAATAACAACTGGGCAACTTCACGGGTGACATTGTGTTGGCGGCAGCGTGCGCAAGTTAAGTGCCACTGCAGTTTGGGCATGCTATGACTCAGCCGACTACATCCATGAAACCCAGCCCCAACGATATGAGCAGCGATCTAGCCGTGTCCGCAACGCCAGCAGAAATTTCAGAAGCCCAAGACGCTGTCTCACTCTACTGTTACATCTGCAGCCTAACAAAGCAAACCCAGCGACCCAGGGAAGTGCCCAAACCGATAGACTCCGCCCCTGTTCCCAACTCCCACAGGCAAAACACCACCAACCCACTCCTTCCCCTGGCCTGCCATGCCCTGGCACTCCCACACCCAATAGGTGCCGAGATACGTATGTTTCAACAGCAGGCGAGGCGAAGTCCCCACGCGATTATCGCTGCGGGAGGAAGGCAGAGGGATTCAAAGTTGTGTGGTGGCCACCGCCACATTTCGCTATTTCAGACCACCATTGCGCGCCACGTTCAATCACTGCAGTGGCCACTGCTAAACAAGCTGCTCACATATTCACAAGTGCTGGACACGTGTCCTCGGAGGAGAAAGTACGGACACGTCCCTGTAGCTTCCGTGATCCTACAGCACATTTCTCGAAACCAACGCCTCTCCATGCGTTTGGTGCATGCAGCCCAGCCCGTACATTGATGCCTTCAGCATCAGAAGAGCACTCAGCCCTTCCCCCTTGCCTTCAATGACTGCAATATGCGGTTCATTCGGTCATTCAGCGATTCTGCACCCTCTGCTGGAAGCCCAACGCCCTGGCTAGATGCAGCATCAACGGGCAACACCTGCGGACCCACGCCCGTCCCAAACATCCCGGGCCTCTCCCCATCTTTGTTCACACCACTTGCTGGCACCGCGGCGCCACCGGCAGACTGGAGACGACTGCGCTGTTGGTGTTTGGTCATGGGGTGTGGGGACACCCCACCCGTGGGGCGCCCAGGGCGGTTGGCAGGCTCCAAAGTCTTCGAAGCAACCACCTGCTTCCCCTGGCTTTGGCTTGCGCCCAACGCTGCCCCACTCCTCTTCAACAGACCCAAGAGGACATCGCCAGCACTGTGCAGGTCTTTCACGCCAGTCGTGCACACTGGGCTCTGTTTGACTGGCTCTCGTGACGAAGGCCTGGCATCAGGAGATGGGCCACGTCCACTCTGCGAAACCTCCAAGCAACCAGCCTGCCCTGTCTCATTTGCTGACAATGGTGCCGGCGTCTCCCCAGGGCCGCCGTCGGTTTGAACACACGCGTCCATCAACTTGCGCTTCTTGGTAGGCGGCATCGTCCAGTCACCGACGCTGGGGACATGCCTAGCCTGGAAACTTGACACGCAGCCAGTGACCTTCATCTCAACGCCGTCTTGAATCATCTTCACAGCCAGGCGGGCGGTGTTCCGGGCATCGTCCATGCCACAGTGGTTCCTGCCCTCCCAGTTGAGCTTGAGCAGAGCCACACTCTGCTTCAGGGACAGCCATGACCTGTACTGCTGGGCGAAAAGCTTCTTCAGGTTTATCCATCGGTCGAAGTATACTGGCTTTAGGATGTGTCTCCACCAACACTCGAGCTCAAGTTGCTCCTGCGGCACACAGTACTTTTCAAAAAAGCAGGCAGCAATGGCAGCCGTGTGACTGGCGCTCAACTGTGTGGCTGCTGCCGCTGGTCCTGTTGTCTCAGCTGTTAATAAGACACCAGGTACTTGCAACACTTTGAAGCATCATGTCTCGGCCCCATGCCCACACACACACTGCAAATACCATCCATGTTTATGCACACAAGGGCAAGCCTGATTGTGCACTTGCGATGCCAGCTGGTCCCTGACACAGCCCGATTGCTGCTATTACAGACGCCCCAAACTAGGCAATCAAATTGTACCAGTGCTGAAAATGGGCTCGCAACCATTCAAGCCTCTTACAAGGAGCTCGATTGCTTCATATGCAGAAGTGCATTCAATGCAACCAGATTGTGTGCAGCCAGACACCATCTTGTGCCACTTCTGGCAGAGCTGCCTTTGTGCACTGTGGCAGTTGCAAGCTCAAACGTGTCACCTACCCCCATGTCCCAGTTGGTCCATGTGCAAGGAACGAACGCCTTCCCTTCAGCTAGTATGCCTTTTGACTCCAGCCAGTGCTCGTGATCCTCCAGCACAGCCATGAGCGACTCCCCAGCATCAACCTGCTCCTGTTTTATACCTGTGAGTTGTTGGCAAAAAGAGGTGAGGCAAGGGTTGACAGTCGGGCGTAGATATTTCTGGTACCCATCAGGCCGAATTTCCAGGGTCTTTGCATCGATGACGACACAGGAAAACTCGATGATTTCCTGCAGCAGCAGCAGCAGCAGTTGCCTCCAATCAAATTGTTGCAGTGCTGGCTGCTCATGCTCGGCGGTGCAGGAAGATGAACATGCAAATTGAATGAACTTATCCTTACAAACAGTGTAGCTGTAGTTATGTATAAAGTCCCTGTAAAAATCTCACACGTGCATGTCTGAATATTCCCCACTCAACATTAATGCCAAGCCCCAGGACAAAAGCAACCAGCCCAGTTACAATCCAACCAGCCAAATAGAAATCTGTGCAACAGGCTATAATCAGAACAAGGCAATTCAGGCCGTGGCTTCCATCTGCTGTGAACCACGTTTATGAAACCATGGCAAACCCCCCGCACAAAGTAGACAATATATAGGGAGCAATGAATCAGATTTCCACAAATCGACCTTGCTGTGGACGCAGCCCAAACAGCATACTAGTGATACTGGATGAGAGGTGACGAGATTTAAGGACAGCGACGTGAAGTCAGCCCAACATTACCTTGCTGACCACGAGCAACAGGCTCTTCTAATCACACATTATCCCCAAACCACCCCCAACCAGGCTTGGACCTGCAAGGAGTGATAGATTCTGCAAAATGCCAATCCAAACACGCCTAAAAACAACTGTTGGCACCAAAAACGCTGACTTGCGGTGTGGGACAGGTTCATCTGGCAGCTCCATTCGTTCTTGAGACAAACGGCAACAAGAATTTCGACACAGGGGCTCGAATGCCCCAACCACGAACTTCCAGTGACCTCCTGCGCAACCCCCCCCTCCCCCCGAAGTGAGGGCACCCCACCTGCGGTGCAACTTGGCTGGGATGGTCGCAGGTCGCCTCGAAATCGTACACCACGTAATGGTCGAACCCAAAATCACGGCACTGGCTGCCCGCAGACGTCGAGAACTGCACAGGCCGATCCGCGGGTGCAGTCCCATTCTCCGCCGCATCAACCCCCTCCGCCTGGCCTTCTTTGTCACCTGCCACCCGTTGCCCAGTTCCGCCGCGCCGGCAAGGGTGGGCGCTCCCATTCTCAACAATCTCGCCGGCGCACTCTTGTGCACCTCCTGACGCACCGACTTCGCTTCGTCGCGCCGCGCTACCGACGGCAGCCGTCCCCTGCGCATCGCCGCCCATTGCGACCGCCGCTTCACTGCGTACGTCTGGGGCGCTGGCCTTGCCCACGCCCGTCGATTGCTCAACCGCGCCACGGTTAAAAACCCAACTACAGACTCACGGGCGGACTTCTCGCGGCGGTCGCCCGTCAAGAGATGCGAGCCCCCCAGCAAGGGGAAGGTGGGAAGAACACAGCGCAAGAGGACTCGAAACTTTCCCGCAGCGCAAAGCCCACGCCTAAAGCGCAGGCACCAGCCGCAACGGGACCCCACAACTCCGAACCCCAACCCCGAACAAAAGAACCACAATCTCAGCTGGACACCCACTGCGCCAAATGTCCTTCGCAACAGAAACAAGGCCAAAGCTCCAGCATAATCCCCTCCGCGCGAAATATCTTGGGCAGGGCTGGTGGCACGTATCTTCTTCCGCTGACAAAGCCAACGCCGGTCAGCGGGTCAGTGGTTTAGGGTTTAGGGTGCCCGAACAAGGAGGGGTCTTCATGGAAAAGACAGTAAGACTAATTTCATGCCCCAGAACCAGCGCTGACTCCTCGCCACGCCCCGCTCCACCTGGGGTGCCCACAGGCGACCTGCCGCCTGCGGGCACCTACGGCCCCGGATGGACCCGCCACCGGGCCTGGGCGGCCGCGCGTGGACCGGCCTGACAAACTCATCGCCGGGCGACTGGGGCGAGGCCTGTCGGATGGCCGAGCGCCGCCTGGCCGCCGGCATCGCGGATGCCATCCCGGGGATCGTGTCCTGGACGCAGCCCGACCTGGAGGAGAAGGGGCTGGAGTGGCGGGCGTGCAGGCGGACGGTGTACGAGGTGGTGCTGATGCACAACTCTTCGGGTGCCAAGGACGCGTACCGGAACCCGCGGTGGAGGGCGCCGCGGGGTGGCAGGTGGGGTGGGATTTGCCACAAAGGGGGAAAGAAACTGGACATACGAAGGGTGCCCCCTCCCAAGCAAGTGTGTGCGCGACTCCTTTCCATGCTGTGAAAAGACGCCACAGAGTCTCCGGTCCGAAATGACGAGCACGCAGCGCAGGCAAGGGCGGCTGATGGGGTAAGATTTGTTACAGAGAGAGAAAGCAACGGATCGTACAAAAGGCACCCTCTCCTGAGCAAGTGTGTGAGAGACTCTTGTCCATGCTGTGAAAAGACGATAAGAGTCTCCGATGTGAGACGCGAGATGGTTAGCACACAACACAAGCAACGGCGGCAGGTGGGGGAAACGATGTGGGCGTTGGGGGCGCGCGAGGCCTTGGGGAATTGCGCTTCGGGGATGATACGTTGGTGGCCCAGTGAGGAGGCGCGGGAAGTTGGCAAGCGTGTGGGGAAAGGGGGTGGGAGAGAAGCCGAGGCTGGTATTGCGATGTCTGGTATCGCGTTGATGGAGTTGACATTGGGCATCAAAGCCCGTGAGGTGTTCGCGTGCTTGTGTTGGATGCTGCTGACAACCGAGGGAATGGTGAACATCGTACGGTTGGTGTGGAGCCGCGTGTGGACATCTTGATCTGTATGGCAGCGGAGAGCGGATTGTGTTTGAAGACTACCGATCACCTGCCGACCAATGCCAGCGGCACCAGTGCCAGCAATTGCGTAGCGTTCGCTGGCCATACTCCCAACGTTTTCCAGAAGAGTTTGGAACCAACTCTTGTGACATTGGCGAGCCTGCCCTCGGTGACATCTGTGAACAAGACAGTCCATTTCCACTTTGGAACACATCGTTGATCACACTGAGTATCACCACAGCTGCCCAACAGCCTCCTGTCGATGGCTGGGCAGCGATTCATCTTTTCCAGGCAGATTCCACGAGGGTGGAATAGCACTGAACTAGCTTTCACGTTTCAAAGGATTCTTTGTGCATCTGGCTTCTCCTTGCTTTCGTTTGCGTTGAGTTGCCACAGTTTTGTACAGAGCTGCAATTGCTTCCAATACTGAACTGCAAACCCACAGCCAGTTGCCAGTGTTCCCAGGACTCCAGAGATGTGGATGGATCCCAAAAATTGCATTTTATGTGCTTTAGGATTTTCAGCTAAAAGTGTTGACAGACATGGGTACACCCATCACCCACCCTTTGCGCATTTGAAATCTGCTGCTTAAAGCTGAGCAGTCACAAATGCTGGAGCACTGGTCATGGCTACCAATAAAAGCATGCCACATATTCAGTGTTTCCCATATTTTCCCATAACAGAAAGCGTTTGGCTGGTTTGCAGACTGCAATGGAGTGCCCATGCATTTGCAGCTACCCGACCTTTAGTATCTCTTCACTGTTTGTGATCTGCAGGTATCAACCTCCAGCTGGCTTGTCTGTTCAGCCCTGGATGAGGATTGCAGAATGGTCCGCCCGTGGTGCGCTGGCTGCCAACTGGGAACAAGGGGGCCAGACCGAGCACGGGCAGTGGTGGCAACGGGAAAGGGAGGAGAGGAGAAAGGCAAGGCAGGAGAGTCTGCGCTCCATTGGTCACCAGCCAGGGGACCTCTTCAGCCCGGATTTGTGGAGGTGAGCAACGTGCAGTCAGGATCTTGCACGTGCAACTGCAGTGAATGGTGTTGTGATATGTGATGTGACAGTGAAGGCAGAAGAATCGCGTGGCTGTGTTTGGGTGCCCATAGAAATGTAGGGTTTTGTCTTGGTTGGATGTTCGTAGGAATCACAGTGGCATTGCCTGTAACGAAAGCACAGTGGGCACATCACTGTACCGAGGATGTTGCAAACTGTGGAGCCTGCCACGTGCCAAACCGCGTAAGAGCTCTGTGGCTTGCTGGGCGTGGAATGTGGATGCGATTGTCCACAAGTATCCCTGCTCCAAACACTTGTGGACATTTCTGTACATGACCTTCTTGAACGCTGTGAATCACAATGTTCCTCCTGTTTGCTGTCTTTTCAGCACCAATTTCATTGCTTGGAGGCAGCCTTTGGCCACTGTTGTTGCCTGAGCTTTTGGTCAATGCATTGCATCGGGTACATTCAGTAGATTTGTACTAGCCTGTCGTCAGAAAGAACTCTATTCTGTTTGTGCCTGCCTTGGGGCCGGCTGCCAAATTTGACAGTACAGTACCACACTGGCGATCATCTGTGCTGTGAAAGGCAGGGCTGGCTCGCCTGCTGTTCAGGGATCTGATTGAGATGCAGATTCGACTTTCTGGAAGTTGACACTTGCTGCGACTTGTTGTGGCTGGCAGGAAAATCGACATGCGACGAGGCCATCAGGAACAGTCGCATTGAGGGCAGCCTCGGTGCTGCCAAAGGTGCGCGACATGTCTCTTGTATGTCCGCTCTAATCTGAGTGGCCTCCTTGTTAGCTGGCTTGAAGCTGCAGCCCAAGCTGGATGATCTTGGCAGTTGATTCCTACAGCTACGTCATACACTGGACATCTCCTTGCCATTGCAATTGGGCCTTATTCTATGGCAGTACATACGAGGGCAATGGCCTGCCGGAGTAGGAAGCCAAAAAATGAATGACAGGGACTGTGCGGTCGTGCTTACTGTATCCACTTGAGGGTGCGGGGTCAGCCTTGTGGTTCGGTTCCATAGCTTTCTTGTGACTCTACTCTGGGCCTTGGGCTCGCCCTGCCACGGGCTCCCACTGCCATGCACAGCTAAACACAAAGGCCGTGTCCATGCCAGCCTGTGCAGCCACGGGTGCAGGGCTATGAGGAGTTTGAATGCGACCGTGCTCGCCAGGGCGGCTGGACCGAGCTGTTGCCTTTGGGACAGCGCATAATGCAGTCCTGCGCACAGCAGATATACAAACTGCTCAGCGCAGGGCTGTTTCATGTACGTGGCACATGCATCCTGACACTGTGGGCATGTTGTCTGCCCGCAGCAGATGGCCGGCAATGGGCGGCCTCGGATGCATGCAGGCCTCACATCTGAACAGCAGCACCACATCCAAGCATGCGCACGACTGTTTGCCCTGCTGGCATTTGTCGGTGACAGAGCCCTTCAGTGCCTTGCGTGATTCCAAGGGAATTCTTTCAATTGGGATGTGGGCTGGAAGGCTGGCAAGGTGATTGATCTCTATCGAGAGAGCGACTGTCTCTTCCAGCGAATTGCACGTCCAGTAGATTATTACTTGCACATAGCTATAGGAGTAATTGCTGTTAGCCAGCCGCAGAGTGAGAAGGACATTGCCGGGTGAGCCTGTGCAGGTTTGGGCTCTCATTGGCTGTATGTAAAACCTTTGCAATGTCCGATAATGCAATTTCTAGGTGTGAAACTTGTGTAGTTATGTGGGCAGGACGAAAGGCAATTGCCCACTAATGCAATTTCTAGGTGTGAAACTCGTGCAGTGATGTGGGCAGGACGCATGGCCGATGGGTGGGGATTTGTTCGAATGCCGCTTTGTTTCCCGGATCTGGAGGTCGTGCAGGGTATGAGGGCAGTGAAAACCTAGACCCAATAACTGGCCCGTACCCGAAAATGAGTTGCGTGACGTTCATGACATCAGGTCTAGAAATGATGGGCATCGGGCATTTGTGGACCGGCATCGTGCTGCTCGGCCCAATGTCCCGTCGCTTATTGGGTTGATGCTCCCACAAACCAACAGCCCAAGACAGGTGGACTTCAATGTCTTAACAATGTAGAAAACAGTGCTCCAAAACCTCACTGGCAACATCAGCTGGAAGCATTGCAGTGCGTCGACACACCACTGTGAAGAACTTGAAATCCCCGTTGCCAATTGTGGCGAAGAGCTTTTTTTTTGAGGGCACTGCTACATAACCCTCGTACTGCTAGTAGTATATATTAACACCGTGTTTTGCAGACGTAAGCAAGCAGCGCGGCAGTGCCGCATTCACAGCTACCGCCGATTGCTGCTCCAGATCCTCACAATATGAGACGGGGTGGCCGCAATGGCTCAATCAAGGGCTGACAGGTCGTTTGGCTTTATTTGCCGTAATTGACAACACTGCACGTGCACCTACTAGGTGGTGACGTGTCCGTGTCCAGCATTCATCATCACCATGATTTTTTACAGAACAAGGCAATGAGGTAGCCGCCAGCTTCCTATTTTGCCTGAGCAAAGCAGAGTCGGTGATTGGTTCATTGGAATCTATTGAGAAATACAAACTAAATCTATCATCTATGAACTTTCGATGCCTAGAAGCGATAATCGATGGTAATACATCAAACGAAGTGTGTTTGCAAGTTGGCGAGCTGGAACTTTAGCAAAAATTACTTTTGCATTGCGATATCGAAAAATGCGAGAGTGGCTTTGACGGATGTTGTCGTAGGCTTTGCAGTGGAAGAGAAAATGGATCTCGTCTTCAGGTGCCAAGTGGCATAAAGGACACAATCGCGTTGAAAATTCTGGAATGGATTGTCTCGCTTGGTGTTGGTGATTCTCGACTCCTAGAAAATGCACAGCGAAAGCGTAGGAAGAAAGTCCTCAAGGAGATAGATAGGTGGTAAGGTTGACAGGAATCGTTCATATCGGTAGACTGGTTTGATGTGCTTGTACCTACGCTGAATTCTTGAAGAATGGTTGGTGAAGACATTGGCGATGTGGACGTGTTGGTAGATCCGTTGAAAGGACTGTATGTCAACTGGTATAGCCTCCGTGAAACGGAGATCCGACCAGAATCGATGGAAGAAGGCAATGATCCGTCCATATCACGATCGAGGAATGGTAGAGAATTGTTGAAACCCGGACTGGAAAATGGGGCCATGAACCCGAGACTTGGGTAGTTCCACCATTCGATTCCAGTATCGCATCAATTGTCTCCATAAACAAAATTCTAAAGGAAGTGCTCCCATTTCGGCATATATAATCCTCAGTGGTATATGGCCAAGAAGGTGTTCGAGTGCCATGATGTTACAAACAGCTGACTAGGACCGACAGGAGGATGCCTACACTTAGGAACAGCAATATGACTTAACGATCAGCCATAGACGCTCAATGAGAGTCATTAAAGGCACAGCCACTATCACAGCCCTGTCAATCGCCCAGGAGTTCTGAGCGTTCCGCTCCTGCACTTTTACCAACTTAGCTCCTAAGAGCTTACAGGACGATGGAAGTTACCACAGTACGCAAATTCAAACCCAACAGGACTCCAGGGGTATTGTCGAGCGCTGCCGAAGCGAGGCGCAATCCCAGCACTGAATTTCTCTCAGCTGCTTAATGCTCTGCCTAGCAGCGGTAATTCAGCACCGGTCAACGAGGCGACCCCTTACGCCACCTTTCACAGCTCCTGAAACTTCGTTCAGTGAGTCGCCAGCACTTCAAAAGATTCCACGCAGCTTTGCCATCGTCGCACACTGGTCACTGACCGGAAACTTCGTTCCAATCCACTCAGTGACCAAATCGCAGGCGGCAAAGACGTCAATTGACAGCTGCCAGCGCTTCGCCTCGTATCCTGTCACTGCGACCACTCCAATCCGAATCCAACGAGCTCGATAACGTATCAGAAATTCAGATATGGCCCCAATGGCCAGTTCTGACCCTCGTGGGTCAATCGACAACGCTGATTGCACCGCTCATACACGATGCAGCGAAATGCAACCAATGCACAGCAGTGCTGCGATGTTTCTCACATCGCGAGCGATCAGCACGAACTTCAAATACTTGAAAATCGACACACGCCGTCCCCACAGCTGCATACAGCGCAGGCGGCCTTCAGGTCAACACACGGTCACCTTGTAAGGTGATCCTTACAGTGCAAGGAGGCCTGGAGCCTTTACACTTCCAGCCGTTCCCTCACAGCACCTCCCCTTGCTCCACTGACCCACGCCCTGGTTCATTGGACTCCACACACCCACAGCGTGGTTGTTCTCAACGGAACACCAGCCATTCAGACCACAGGAGCCAAAACAAACGGGTGTGAGGATTGGGGGAGAGGGGAGACAAAAAGGACACTCACAATCCAAACACAACCACCTAAATACCCCCCGCCAGCTCTACCGTCACTACACTTCAACGACCCTCGGACATTCTAACAGACCACTTGAGAAAAAAGGCCAGAGTGTCTCTTGTACTTCTCAAAACTTCCCATTGACCTTCATACAGACATTCCCACTATGGCACCAAACGGCTTGGTAATTCCATGCCGTCATCATCCCTTGCTGCCCGCCATGCCCACTATTCCGCGCCATCCCATTCACCCATCCCCGCGCGGTTCCTGGCGACTACCGCGGAACGAGCGCGGAAGGCCTAGCGTTCGTTTTCCATGGCCGCCACCCACTGTAGAGTGAACGCGAACGTTCCCTCCCCCTCGCCCGCCGCTCGTCAAGCCGCGGTCGAGTCCACGGCCCCGAAGATCCATCGGTTGGGGAGGCCGGAGCCGCGGATGGCGCCCCATGCCAAAGCGCCACTGGCCCCCGCCTCGCAGCCCTGCTTGACGAGAAAGGCTGCCTCACTCGGGACGAGGGGAGCGCCCAGCTCGCGCGTTCCTCGGGCGGCCGGGTCTGGATGCACCTCGCCTTGTCGCGGGATGGGCGCCATCCACCGAGTGGGGATGCGGATGGGCCCCGCCATCGCTTCCTCGCCCAACCCCTCGTCCGCGTCGCGACGCACCGGCACCCAATCCGGCAGCCTGCTCTACTTGATCCGCGCCATCTGCCCAACTTTCAGCGCTTTCCGCGGCGAAACGGCAGCGTCGCTCCGTTCTGACCAGCGGCAGGTTGTGGGGCGCGGAGGCCTTGGGGGGCAGGATGCGGGGATGTGCCAAACGTGTACAACGCGGTACAATACAAAAATTACCAAAGGGCAGTTTCCCATACAGCCGCTAAGCAATAAAGTATTGTCAGCACCCGTATACAACGTCCCATCATGCTCCATTGGACCCTAACACCCTTCCAGTACTTGTCCTGTCAAAGTCCTAGGACTTTTTGAAAAGTTCAGGTCCATTGAAGGACAACCCCTACGGTCCATGGCCTTCTCAAAACGGGTCAGAAATTGGCCGTTTTTCCTTCCGAAAGTCACTCAAGAGGTTCTTACAAAACGACCAGCCTCTCATTCAGGGTCCCTCACCATACGCCCTGCACACACCGTGCCTCTTTGTCCCCGGCTAATAGTACTGGAAAATCTACCATAATCGCATACTAAACCCAATTCTGTACATCCCAAATCCATCACTGAAAACTGTATTGTATCCCGTCAGCCCGTGGGCCTATCCAGCTCGTTTTGGCCCCTTTCTTTGGCCAGCTCACAGCCCAGTCACAGCCGTCCGTGCTGCCCGTAGAGTGCCCTTAAATTGACTTCATTGTTGATCATTCTGGACGGTTCTGCTGAGTGACAATGCAAAACAGCGAGATGGAGGATGTCTCAACTGTAAATGCATCGATTCATGTGCACTGGAGAGAAGCTGAGCGCGCACACGTTTGCCTTGAGCATTCAGCAGCTGCAGGACCGCCAAATGTAACCGTATGTCATGCGGTTCAAAGTAACTTCTGCGGAGCACATTGGCCTTTCCTTTCTCTACGGTTTTCTCTCGATTACAGTGATGGCCATTTACTTGAGCAGATTGGACTGTAATCGAACAAAGGCAAAGAAGTTGGCGAAAGAATTGAGTTTGGACTTTCTCCAACTGATGCCATTGAGTCTTCATGAGAAAGGGGCCCCAAAGAGGAAAGGCATATCCAACTGATCCCAAAACATAAGTCTTGAATAGGTTGTATGCAATTTTAGGATCGGTAATGCAAAGAACACGTAGCTTTTGAAGAATTAATCCTTGAGCTCGGGTGCCCTTCCCAATATAGCATCAAGATGGGGCTGAAAAATGATCCGACTTTCAGAAGATATTCCAATGCCTAAATAAGCATGTTCATTTGTAATTGAAATATCCCAATTGTCAAACCTATATTCATCAGGGGCTGCAGTAAAGAAAGCCATGATTCGAGCATTCACTGTGGCAAGAAAACGAACATGCCATGCAATGAACACTCCCATTCTTGGCGCAAGGATGACAAAATTCTCACCGATTCTCCAAACGATGATGCCGAAATCTCCAGGGCGAAGGCACACAACACTCTGTGGTAGCATGACCAAAAGTGCGCACAGGAGGACCACGACCGGGCACATGCCATCCATACTAAGGATTCCACAGTTTGTTCCCAAATGTTTGTTCGATTGCGCCATGGGCTGATGTTGGCCACCAAAAAGCGTCTTGTATGTTGAGGGCTGCATGAGAAGGGCCTCGAACCGATGACGACACTGCCAGGGCGATTCGCTGCAATGTTGCGCTATCACTGCTGGCGGAGCAGAAGATTAAAGGCGCGTTGGCCGCTATATCGAAATTGTCCTGGGATTGAGAGTTTTTTTCGTGCGCAACCGCCAGCGCACATAAGTTTTGAAGGGCCAAACGACGGCCAAAGGAAGTACACAACGCGGGAACAACATGTGTGCACATGACCAGGAGCAGCACTGGCCATTGCCCCAGAGGTGCAAGGGCAGTGCATTGTCACTGGTGGCTCGCCATTCTCATTCTTCATTCTCATGACATACTGCCCCCTGTTGTGATGTTCTACTTTGCAAACACACAATTCCCTGCAATGCCTGATGGGTCATGTACTGTGGGTATGGCACGGACGGTGACATGCACATCATTGTCCTGACACCGTATGTAGGAATTCTTCGTCTTCTTCTTCCCCTGCAATACAAGCTGATTGTGCTCACCACTCTCACAATTCAGCCTTGCGTGGAGACCAAGTGCGGAGGACCAAGCCTCCAGGCTGCCTTGAAAGTTTCCATTGCGGATGCAGCAAGTCTTGACCAATATCTCAAAGCACAGCTCAGACGTGCACCACGGCGCATGGAAGAAGCACAGCCAATAACAACAGAGACAAAAAGGGATCTCGCGTCCCCACATTCATTTCCACGCTTGAAGACATCGGACCTCGCCAATAAGTCTCTCCACTCATCCTAGCTACCCGCACCTTGGGTCACCAAGGTACACCCTCGCCACTCTGATCCTGCGATGCCTCGCCTGCCATCATAAGCGCCACCTTAAGGCAGCGTTTTCTGCCCCACACCACTCCCCACTCCAATAGCCAAATGCCTGGAAGGTGCCTGCAGCACTGCTGCAAGGGCAGTCTACAGTTAGGCGGCAACAAAATCGTCTTGCCCCAGTGCAACACTCATTGGAAGGCCTGCCGTCCACATGCAGGCAAGACACACACACACACACACACGAGCTGCCCTTCAGCCCTCCTTCGCCTCGCCTGTCCATTCCATCGCGTCATATAACAGGAGGCAGCGATTGTTCTGCAGCTGCCAAACCCCATGCAAACCCTGTGGCAAACCCCATGCCGCCATCCCTGCGCTACAAGTACAAGTCTTTCCTTTTGTCTGCCTCCCATCAGGGCAGGCGTGGCACCAGCACTTAGCGACACACACAGCCAAACATTTGCTCACTTCAATGCAGCCCTCCCCTTTCCCTGCCAGCCAACCCATGCCAGACTCCCAAGTACTGCGCTCCAACATCCACAACCACTCAAAAAACTTCCAAAAATACACATCTGTGCCCCTTGTTATGCGCTGCACATCTCGAAGAAGAGATATCAAGAGAACGGGCAGATTGTAACAAGCCATATGCACAGTCTTGAAGCGTTTGACGCCACCTCTTCATCCAAAACTCGTTTCTCCACGAATCAATGTGTCTTTGGCCTAGGCCTCTTCCGTCGATTGCTGGGCCGAAAGCCATTCTCCACAGTGATTCTGATCGCCCTCTCAAAATTGGAGTACCCCTCCTCAAAGGAGCGAATGAATCCGCTTACAAGCCGATCCAAGCTAAAGGCAAACTGCATCGTGGCCACATGAATGCCCCGACTGTAGTCCCCCTTGATAACTTTGCTCACGACAGTCTCTAGGTTCTGCACAAATTCGTCGCTATTCTGACGCAGGCGGTCTGCCAGCAATTGCCTCGCCTTCCTGTCGAAGAGCTCTTGGTTCAGCAGTCGCAGGCGCTTCTCCAGGCGGTTGGAAAGCATTATGCGCTGCTCTCGGAATTGCTGACGAAATGTCTTCAAGTTGTGGGAGGCACGTATGCGCTGCAGCTGCAGGCAATATGGCAGCATTGTGGGTGGCCACTGCAACTGTGGACTTGCAAGAGCAAGATGAATTGCACGAAGCACTATAACGAAAGCAAAACAAAACAGGGTAGAAAAGAAATAACATAAGCTGGGACGTATGGAAAACTGTATTTGCCATTTCACAGCTAGTGAAGTCAGCAAGCACTTGGAAGCAAGGTTGATACCAATAGATGAGGGAGCAGCAACAAACGGAATGAAACCTGTCCTTGTACTGCAGCACCACATTTGGCGAGTCGGTACAATATACACCCCCACAAGCACTACTGCACTGAGTACGGCAGATAAGCATGCCCCAGCTGCGGCAAAACCACTGAGCCAGCCGTCTAACATTCACTAGGCAGCAAACACATAAATGCAAGATGGCACAGATGGCTTCCCAAATGGCCAACAATGCATAGTACGCGATGTGGGTGACTCCACGCTCGCCACGTGTCACTGCCTTGCCAGCCGTGTGGAGCTTCCAGGTGCAGTGCCTACCCTGAAAAGACTGACATTCATTTCCTTCCGGGAGTAGCCCTTGGACAGGTTCCGCAGCACATAATCGTTGTAATCCCGGATAATCCTCAATATCAGATCTGATGTTGAGACTCCATCCGTCCGCTTGGTCGCCTTGAACTTGCCAGACTTCTTAACCTGTGGTGCAGGCGTTGTCATGCAGACGAGTAAACAGTACCCAAGAAGCTGGCTTCAAGGTGCAAGACAGCAGCTGTCATGTCTGAGGAAAGGTAACCAACGAGTTGCAAGCACTCAGCATCGAGTTCAATTCCACATCCAGAGCACACGGCCAATATGCACATCTGGTAAGGAAACAACAGGAAGACTGACAGTGGAAGACAAGGTGCTGTTCTGCCAGCACACACAGCAAAGGCTTTATGACTTTTCTGACTTTTTCCCACAAGTATTTGGCATTGGCAAGGCAGGATGCACATTATCTTGTTGCTTTGTAGCCATGTTGGATATCTTTGCACATCCTGCATGCAGAATTCATGGCAGCCACAAGAGGTCTACAGAGACAATCGGGTATTTGTCAAGGATTTCCTGTCATTCACCCTCTAGAAAATGGCAACGCCTGACTTGCCAATGCAAGAACAGCAAGAATACTGACATTGCCTAGATTTCATGCCACATACCTAATGAAATCAGGTCGGAAATTTGTCCTTGCATACACATAGCTTGCAAATGTTGGAATAAGATATCCATCAGAGACCGGTACTGACAACAAACAATCGTCACAAAGATATGCACAGCATTCAGGCAGCTTGCCTACCCAGCACTAAACATATCCAGCAGTCTGCTGCTGTACATATGTAATCTTCTTTGTACCAGCCAACACAGAGAGTGTGCCAAATTGGACAAAACAGGCAGAGTTGTGCACAGACCACCCACAAAGTCATAGACGTCACTGGCTTGACCGCTGGCATCACCGTAGGGTAGGTCGTCGTGCGCTACATAGTCGATCTTGTACTTCTCAATGAATTCAGGGGTGACAACCCAGGGAGCATCCTTCACAATCTGGTCCACCCACCTGGCACAAACAACAATTGACTGCTAGCTGCCGTGCAGACATGTTCATGATCTTTTAAAGGAATGGCATCAGAATGCACACCAGGGAGTGGGCAACAATGGGCATCAAGAGACATCAAAGATGCTTTTGACCATGAAAGTGCAGCAAAACCACCGAGTTGTGGTGACCGCTTGCAGTTGAACAGAGCAATTGTTGTTCACATACTCACAAAAACATGTTGAAGTTGAATCCAAAGGATATAATCTGTAACAAACTGCTTGAACTGAAGCAAGAGGCATGGGGGAGCCGATGCCAAGATAAACACAGCAGGCAACGAGTGCTCTCGCACAATCAAGGTGATCATGGACACCCTGGACATCCTAGCTCCTGCTCACTGATTGTTCATCATCATAGTGCTACGCTGCTCAGCACAATTTGTCGCTTGCCAACCATCAGCACACCACTGCACATGCACTCACAGTCATGGATGACTTTGCAATGATTCTGCCAATCCTGTGCCAAAACAATATGCTCTTCAGCTGTCTGAGATTCAGGGTAAGCTGGCTTCTGAAGAACATGCAAGTTTCAGCAAATGGACTCTGACTCAGCAAAGATACCACCAATAGACCAAGGCCACGGGTTGTGGGCTGGCATCACCTGCAGTGCCTCAAAGCCTCGTATCTTTCAGCATCTGTCATCACTGTCTTCCCCTTGTACTTGTGTGTCAATTTGTCACTGCAACATCCGACGATGAGGTGTGTATTCGGGAATCTGAACACCATGCAGCACATTCATTCGACTTGCAGATGTGCTAGGAACTGGATGTAGCTTGAGTTTGCAACCAAAAGACATCCCCACAATCTGCAGAGCAAAAACCATGAGATCTGTCCATCGAATCTGCGCCAACACAGCAAAAGACCGACTGCTGTCTTCCCTGATGCACGAAAATTGCTGACAGGGCGCTGACTGCTTTCTGTTGAAATCCATCTGTTCACGTCATCCATGTTTGACACAGTGTGGGAAACGATGACAAATCACAAGGCAAAACGTTGTGTTGGCAGTGCTACCTTGTGAAACATCAATGATGTAACAGTGGAGGAAGAGGCACAGTTCCCACCGCCTCTGCCTTCGCTCCAGTACAGCCCCTACCCCCCAAACATTAGAACGGTTGCTGACGTCCAATGGTTGATAAAGAGTGAAATTCCACTCTAGACCGTTCCAAACATCACTCCAAAAATATCTCCACGGAATCCCTTTCAGTCCGCTCCCAGGATGTATATGCATATCTGGCCCCTTCCTGTTACCGAATTCTGTCCCTGCCACTGAAGATCGCTGTTCCTTGTGCCCGACATCCATCAATGGTACAACAGATTCCCGGTCTGGCATGACCGCCCCAGTCGCGGGCACCTTGGAGGCCCTCGAAATATAGCTTTCGTCCACACGCCGCCGTGCACCACACAGAGGGCGCGATAGAACTCAATCACGCGCTGGGCCGACAGTAATTGACACGTGGGCACTTACAGCTTCTTCGCCTGCTCGAGGGCTCGGGCATGGCCGAAATGAAATAAGTCGAAGATGCCTGCGACAAAAATGCTCGCCACCCCTCAATGCCGCAGAAGGGCCCAACAATTGCGGCCCGCCGCGAGGGCCACGCCGCGAACACGGGTCGGGCACTGCATCCGGCATCCGCAACCAATCACCACGCCGCAGAATCTGCCATTGGCCAGGCCCCATCGCCTTCGCCTCTGCGGCACAATTTACGAGAAGGCTTCGACTTCGCACCCCCGCGCCGATGCGCGGAGCACGACAACCATCATCGCTCGAAGATCTTCCACCCCCCCGCCCCGAGAGCCCCCTCCCTCACCGTCGGCGTACACCCGCACTGGTCGACCGCTGAATCCAGCATCGTCTGCTCTGCTGCCGGCTTCATCCCCCGCGCCTGCATCAGCCGTGTCGCCCAGACAGGCCAGCGCCTCGCCATCATCGACTGCCGTCTGTTCCTCCCCGCCTTCCTTTTCTCCAATCGGCGACCCCGGTACTGTGGCTCCTTCGCCGGTGGTCTCGGCTGGAGCGCCCATGCCGCGCTCTGCCCCCACGCGGGTCTTGGCCCACCAAAGCGCCGCGATGGAGTTTGGACGTCCCCGCGCCTGGGGCTGGGGTTTGGTGACGCAAGCGCACGAACTGGTTTTGGTCGGGGTTCGTTGGGGACTGCAAGGGGGTGGGTGCCTCGCCGATTCGTACTGACGTTGCTTCTATGAATCGATTGATTTGGTCTTGTGAGATGCTGACGAAGGCAGGCAGGGTGGTGGGGGTGGCGACCCCTGAACAGGCACCGTAGGCTGGAGTCCAGGGCAACAGTTTACAGCCGAGCAAAGGAGTTCTGTCCCTTACATCCAGTCCGTTCATCAACGTCCTTAATCCAATCTTTAATGCCTCATCACTCCTTTATGCGTCCAGCTGTTAATAATACTCAATCAGTTCCAATAACAGCAGTGTACTCCACCCATCTTCATCAAGAATTCTTGCATGTGGAGGCGAGGAGGTACACATCAGCTTCACACTTCGCCCGAGCAGTGCCCATGATTTGTTCAATGAGAACCCGACCATTTTCAATCAGGCCCACTGCTTTGATTCGTTGCGCCGTCCCACTGCGTCTCCTTCCAGCGATCGAAACTCCTCCCTGGGCATAGAATTTAAGGAATATCTTGTCATTGAACACTACAAATCATAAATTGAACGAAATCAATTAGGCGCCAATTTCTCGCCCCAACCCTCCCCTGCGCTGACTCAGACACCTTCTCCCACAAAGCTCGTTTCCGCGACCCTCATTCCCATTCCCGCACCAACCCCCAAGTCGCCTCCTCCCCAGCGCACCCCCCACCCCCACCCACCCACCCACCCACCCCCACCCCTGCCACAGGACCCCCGTCCCGTGCCCCCTCCTGACCGCGCCCTCGGCCCTCTCTTGCGCCCTCTCCCCCCCACACACACCTCGCCTAGGGAGTGACATTACCCCCCGGCCGTCGGCGCCGGTATGTCGGCCTTTCGCGGCAACGTGTTCCGCGACTTCTTCGGCGAGGACCCCTTCGAGCAGATGGACAGCATGATGGAGTCCATGTTCAGGGACCCCTTCTTCGCGGGCTCCCACCGCAGACACCCGGGCTACCACGACCGCCAGGTACCCCCCCCCCCCGCCCCGTGGCTTGCCCTTTCTGCCGCTCTGTCCCCTGGCCCTCACATCCTCCCGGGGCGTTGCCCGGCCCGCCGGGCCGACGCGGCAATTTTATTTCTTGATTTCGGATGTCTAACTTCGCGATGATCGAGCCGGCCCGCATCACTGCGACCTTTGCGGCCGTCGCTCGCAATCGATCGAAAATTTCCGCTGCCCGTTTTGCTGCGGCGTCGGCGGTGGGTGGGGGAAAGATGTCATCGCAAAGCGACGAGACGGAATCCCTCCCTTTTCGCCAGTGCTCCAGGCGGTGTGGGAGGGAGCCCCGAGACACATAGTGGCGAACGCAAAGCGGCGCAGTTCGAATGGCGGACGTTCCCAGTGGGCGTGTTGAGGGGCATGGGGATGAAGGTTTGGCCCGCGGCGCGCAGGTGGACCGGCGCGGGGACGGGCGCCAGCGGGCGCGGGGGCCCGTGATCGAAGAGGTGGAGGACGAGGGCGTTGGAGCGGGGGAGTACCAGGAGGAGCCGATCATCGAGGAGCCGGGCGAAGGTGGGGGGGAGGGCGGAAACTGGGTCCATGGCTGAGGGTCCGGACGGCTGGGTGTGTGTGCTGATCTGGGGCAGGGGGGGGAGGGGGGGGTCCTGGTGATCGATCTGGCAGAGCTGCTGGTCGTCCTAGTCCACCCGCTGGCGTGCCTGGGAGTTGAGACTTGGTACGAAGAGAAAGAGGGCAGGTCATACAAAAGGCACCCATTCCTTAGCGAGCGTGTGCGAGCATGGGAGGGTGGGCTGGTTGACGTCTCGTGGCGGTGGGCTGGGAATATTCTGGACGTTGAGGACGCTGAGGTGGCCTCGATCCCGGTGGGTTTGAGATGAGGACCAGCAGATTGGGGTAAGGGCGGGGTGCCAGAATAGACACCATTGTACTGTAGGCTTGGACTGCAGAAAGCATGGGATACTCAGCGCTCGCTGGAGGGAGGGGGGAGGGGGGGGGGGGAAGGAGGGGGTAGTCTCGTGGCTGAGGTCAGCATTTGCTGATGTGTGCCCTTGGTTTGTTTGGCATGATGGCAGATGAGCAATACTGGAACAATCAGGACCACCAGCAGAGACGACACTCCGGGCGCCACCGGGAGCGGCGTCAGCCTCGTGGTGACAACAGCGCTGTGTCCAGTGGCTTTCGAATGGAGATGGGGCCCAACATGATCCCCTCACTGACTACATTCGGCAATGGGCCAAGCACCACATGCTTCAGCTACAGCAACACCTACTCAAGCGGCTTTGGACCCACTCAAGTGTATTCATCAACAACCACCTCAAGAATGGGCCCCGGTGGGGTGAGTATTGTTCAATGCAGGTATCCGTAGCTCCATGTGAAGTCATGGCCCCACAATCACATCAGAACATTGCTACTGTGGCCTCCGTGCTGGATGCGCTGCTGCTGTGTATTTGTTGTTGTCCCTGTCGAATGGTGCCTCCTCAGGGTGTTGTCACCGTGAGTATGCTGTCATCGCCTTTGCACACCAGCACGCTGACAGGCAGCTGCCCCTCCAGCTTTCCAGCTTTCAAATGCGAAAGGGGCGC
Source organism: Ostreobium quekettii (assembly GCA_905146915.1). Lineage (NCBI taxonomy): Eukaryota > Viridiplantae > Chlorophyta > Ulvophyceae > Bryopsidales > Ostreobiaceae > Ostreobium > Ostreobium quekettii. Next base: position 20,171 of record CAJHUC010000714.1, on the reverse strand, counting down.
TGGTGTGGGTGCTGTTCAGTTCCATTTGGCAGAACAGTACGACGTACTGTTCTGGCAGCTGCAAATCGATGGCAGACGTGATAGCCACCCTCAGTGTTTGTTTGATGGCCTCAGCCAGAGCACTGATGTCTGTGCCCTTGACCCTGCAGGTTCGTGAAACGCAGACGACAGTCCGGGATGGCATGGCAGGACAGGAGGAAATCTCCATCTCCAGGGGAATTGGGGAAAGGGTGGGTTCACCTTGGGATGCAACACCGCTACAATGGGAACTTTGGAAGAAGTCCCAATTTTGACCCATTGACTGCTAACAAGTCGTTCTCTTGTGGATCAATGCGCATGCTTTCTCTGTCGTGTCACGATGCCATTTGTGTTACCAGCACTGTTGGCAAGCTGGCGGCATCTGCCCCTATGCACTGTGTCGGCTGCTGCCACTCTCTGTTGCCCCTGCATTCCCTGCAAAATCCCACACAGGGTCTAATCTATGACAAGCACGTTTGGATCAAGGGTATTTAAGCTGTCTCCTCAGCTTTTGTACCCTGTGTAGGCTATGCTCACAGGGCATTCTCTGGAAGGCAAAGAATGTCACATTGTCTGTATCAATTGGGTGGGCCAGTCGATGGTTGCAAAATGGCCATGAACACATGCTCAAAAATGAGAAACCAGTTTTAGGAAAGTGATAGAAGTGTGCCTGGGCATCGGTGAGCAGTTTTGGCTTGTGGGCTGAAGTTTATGTTGTTTACCATAGAGTCGGTGCTACGAAGCCCTTGGCCTGAAAGGTGATAACAGGTGGAGCAGCATCCAGTTTGTGTTGGTTACTGTGTGCTTTACTGCATGGCTGCGACTGGCATGCAGGAAAGGATCATTACAAGAAGACGGGACGCTGCTGGACGTGAGGAGACCATCGACACACTACAGCACATGACCCCTGAGGAGGCTGCTGGATTCGACCAGGAGTGGATGCAACAGGCAGGGAGGAACCTGCCATCCTTCGGAGGCAGTGGCACTGGCATGGGTCGCATGTTGGAGCAGCCAAGGTCTCAATCAGGTAATGCACTTTGATGTTCCGTGGAATTGTGTTTCAGTGCTGTGAGGTGCAGGTGCAGGCCGAAGCTAGATAGACCCTTATGTCAGACAAATGCCGATATTCAGGACTAAGGGCCAGCTGGAAATGTAGGTAAGGTGCTAGTAAGTGGGGTTGTGCTGAATCGCTTGGCTCAAAATTGACATGGCCCTGCCCTGACATCCTTCAACACTTTAGCTGGAAGCTTGTCCACACTTCTGCTCCCGTTGGCCCTGTGGAAGTTTCAAGATGCGAAAATGCAAGGTCCTCATGCATGGTTGTGTGTCACTCCCACGCATGCTAAACAGGGCCCTATATAACCACCGATTGGTCGGAGCGGTGCTTTGAAAGGAAGTTTGTGCTGATAACCAGCAGCCTTGACAGTGTCTGAATTGAGACGGGCAGTCTGAGTGTCGTTTTGATGGGTGCACAATGTGCACTGCACATTCGTTAGTGGAGAGCGTTCTTCCCCTTTAGCGGCAAATGCGATGAAAACCGAAGTTTCAGGTGGTCTTGATGTCCAGCGTACATCTCTTGTTCCAGGCTTCTGCGTGACTGTGCCCACTGTTGCATGTTCTCCTCAGGTGGACGTCCCCAGATCGGGTACAGGGGCTACAGGAATCGCTACGCGTGACCCCTTGCGCGGACAGCCCCAGGTGTCAACCCTGCAGGCCACAGCGCAGCGATATGTGCGCAGGACTACCCCAAGTATTGCTGATTGAGGCAACAAACGGCAACTGGGGCAGGGCCTTGGATTCTACAATAGGGTCCTTGAACGGGGGGCTTCGTTAAGATAATAGGACTGTTATGTTGTCAAGTCCGGGCAGGGTGGGGTAAAAGATGGGTCAACCTCGGCGGAGCCTTTGTGGTCGCATTTGTAATAGCGCATTGGCATTGCCCCAAAGAGTGCTCAACACAGCAGGTGGGAAGTGTGCATGAGCGCCCTGTTCTAGAACCTCAGCCCTTCCGGCATTCAGCGCGGCCCGGAATTCGATGTGGCAGCCGGTGTGGCAGTGTGTTTGCGCACCAGATCACTGCACCTTCTTCGCCACACCTTGTCCACATTTTCCGAAGCCACAATGCGGCTTTCTCGAGCAAAGTCGAACCTGTGAGTGCGAGACGCTCCAAACAAAGTCCACCGCAAAGGCTGGGGGCTGTGAACACAACAGTTCACGCGCAGTTCAATGGCAAACGAATGGCAAAGATTGCCCCATTCCTTCATCCTCCCGTCCAGTATTTTAGGAGACTCCTGGCAAAGTGCAGTAGGCGAGTTGAACCTAGTAGGGTCCAGTGCAATTCCGTAGCGGGCTTGTTGCTTGTGCGCTAGCAGGTTTCCGTTCACTTGTATTCCACTTGTACACAAATTTGTGCTCATTATGTGGAGATGGCCTAACGTGTCCTGGCCTTCGAATCAAGCGCATGTGCCTCCACCGATAAATTTCGCACACGCGCGAAAAATGTTCCGAAAAACATGGTTGAGACTGTACCACTTACTGCCATGGTACTACCAAACGGTAGTAGCGCAGGTGATCACCCTTTTACGCCGGAGTGTGCTCGTTGCCACCACTGAGTGGCACCACACGCATTAACGCGTGGTGCCAAACTCTTCCGCACTTTTCGGCAAACTTGCGTGGCTGAACGGGGACTTACGTGGCATGAATTGGGCAACATACTCGGATCATATCAGATTCGCTTCATAGAATTCTTTTCCTTTCAGAACAGTTTTTTTGCCTCTGATTGCCTGGTGTCGGTTTCTTCTTTTCGCCAGCATTGCGAGGCCGCTGTGGACAGCTGACATGTGACATTGTCCGATCCTCTGAGATCAGCAGAGACACCTGCCATAACCGGACCGTCGTTTTGCCTGTGGGGATGTGCTTATTCCCTCGATCGCTTTATTAGGCCCTCTTCTGTACCTGACGCAAACTGGTGAGTTCCCGAGGAGACGTGTCGAGAGGGGTAAATCCCCTAAGCGATCACCTGAGGGAATCTCCTGAGGGAATATTACCCCGAGGGATCGCCTAATGGTCGTGCAGGGCATCCCTTAGTGACCGAGCTGTCCCCCGAGGAACAGGCGTCGTGTCATTTTGTCACCCCGATGCCCCTTGAAAGTGCAGGGCGCCTGGTTTAGGGAAGACGCTATGTCGATTTTGGTACGTTTAGCGCCAATTGGACACTAAGCCCAGACACCCACCCCCCAACCCCAACCCCTTGGCGTCAATCCTTATGTCGACGCCAGGATGACTCAGCAACATAACGTAACGGCGTTAGACAATAGCAAGGTGCTTTCAAGGAATATAAACAACCGAAATTGCAAGGGTTATGCTGGGCTGGAAAACGGGACGGTAAAGGCCACTGCAGTTGATTGGGGCTTCCTTGGTGGCTGCATGTTGAGGTCCTCTGGGGCCTTCAGTCAAGATTGAATGCTTCAATGAGGCTCTGGAACAAGTCGGGATCTGTCTGGCGCTGATCAGCAGCGTTTTTGCGTGTCTTACCACCTTATGTCGATTTTGTGTCAACTACATAATCTCTTAGCGCCACAGATCCGCCCCGCCGCCGCCCCCTCTCCTGATGAAGTGAGACAGTGCTGAAAAGCCACACACGCAGGGAGGCTCTCGAAGTTAGTGCATAGCAATCTTTGACAGCGCATGACGACGGGTGCAGAGCGCCACCATGGCTGCTTTTCGAAACAGCCACCGCCGCCTCCGCAGCCCCCTTTTGCACATGCCATTCACGCACACCAGACCGCGACCCCCTACATCCGATCTGGTGTCAGTCATTCCCGCTTCATTGCACCTTTCCCCTGCGGCGTCCTGTCACAGGACTCCTGTGACAGAAACCGTTTTCATGACAGCACAGCGAGGGTTGACTGACGACTCACGAAAGCCACCACAGTCCCGGCGCTGACCAGCAGCGCAACCGACAGCGGTCCGCGCAGGCCCGCAGCAGAGCTTCGACGTTCAAACGCCTTACCGGGCCGGTGCCGCTCTCTACGACGGGTTCAGTGCTGACGCCAAGCTCTGTCTGTTTTCCTCCTCGGAGGGCCGAAAGGCACCAGGAGGAGAAAGGGGACCAGGCGGCGTCCGTGGCCACTCCTGTTTCCCGATTGGCGACTTGGGAAGCTACTGACTTCGCCGGGGCCCAACCGACCGGTCTTTTGACCTCAGGCGCGTCTAGCCGCCGGGAGGGAACATATGTGCGGTCTGCCCGATACGTTGGGATTTGTCGCGCCCTTTGTGTAACGGTGGGCAAGGAGAGCTGGCAGTGCTCCGGAGGGGGCTGGGTCGCAAGGTTGAGCAGGGCAAGTTGAGGCGCAACAGTGTGTCTGACCGGTCACCGGGCAATACCTAGGCGTCGGCGCCTTCTGGGTGGGCATTTGAACTTGCCGTGCGCAGGCAGAACGCGTTCACTGCAGCCTTGTGAGCACAAGTCAATGGTGGCTGAATCAGAGCGTTCGAGCAACGGCCTCAGCAGTGTTTCTGCAACAGAAACGGTGCCAGTAGCCAATGGTGCACATCAGTTCAGCTTGTCTGAGTGGCGTTGGTGCCGTTTATCATTCACATAGATGGGTGGACGTCACTTTGGTTGCGCTGCAGTGTGGCCAAAGGCCATAAAAATGTGTTCATACTATGTTTGGGTGGAACAACAGTATGCCATTTCATTCCCATAGGTACATCGGCGTGAGACTCCAATTGGAGTTTCACGCCGTTGCAACGGATTTTTTCAGTGCAATTCATCGAAACACCATGATACAGTATTCAAGGAAACTATTTCAAAAATGCGCAAATTTTGCGTTTGACGTTTAGGTGATCAAATCAGAAAGAGACACTTACTGCTGGCAATGTGCCCAGGCAGGCTGGAACCTAATGGGAAACAATGGCCGCACTTTTCCTGCATAGCTTCAGCTCCACCACTGTTGCCGTGCAACCGGATCTTTGCAGAAACATTTCTGAAATGGAGGTACGTTTATGTTGCTCCAGATTTTGAAATTCAATTTCAAATGCAAACGCATCCAGGCGTCCGACAGGCCGACCAGAGCCGCAGATTGACATTGGTATTTTCGATGACTGCATGGTTAGGTATATTTTCCCATCCTCCCATCAACCCTCGTGCACTTTACAGAATTGAATTCCGCATGAATCTTGTTTCAGGTGTGCCGCCTGGCGAGCCTTTAATCGTGACTTCCCCAGACTCCATCCATGGTGCCCGGGGACGGATCGGGAAACGATGGAGGCACCCCCGACCTGTACAAGAGATCTTCCTTCTGGGGTGCAATCCCCCCTTCGACGCTGGAGCCCCAAAGCCCACCGAAGGAGGAGGCCCAAGCTCCTGCGGATTCCCACAAAAGGTCGTCATTCTGGGGAACGTCCGACGTTTCGAACGACGCGAAAGCAGTCTCGGATGTCGGAAAGGTGTTGGATGGCCAACCAGGCGTACAGGCTGTGAGCGTGCCCCGCGTGAGGATCCCGCCCCTTCAAATGGTGTCAGACGACAAGAGGGCTAGCGAAGAGGGGCACAACGAGGCTCCTCTCCTTCAGGCCGCAAGGCGAGAGGGCAGCAAGTCGTCCAGCAGAAAGGGGGAATCGAAGAGGTCGGAAGAGAAGAGATCATCGAAGGGAGACAGGAGCAGATCGTCTAAGAGGAAGAAGAGAAGCGCAAAGCCTGATGGTGCGTTCCTGGTTGCGGGGCATGCGTTGTTGATTCATTGGCTTCGAAGCCGGGTAATTGGCAGTTTTGCCTAAGTTCGGCAAGAGATTCATCCATCCGGTGTTCAATGAGTTATGACTTCTCTAAAGAGTCATGTGAGAATGCGCCACGCAATATGATGAGGTGCTGAATCCAGCACCAAATTTTCCCATAAGTTTCGAAGAACCTCCATGGCCAAATCATCTGCCCTGCGCTCGCATTATAGTTGCAAAATCTAAAGATAAATTCAAATTGCTGTGGCCTTTGCCGGTCATAGTCGTGCAACAAGACCTGCGTATTATCGTATATTTCCCCATAAATATTTTGTAATTGACGGCCCCCAATCCTTGTCCAGTTTCTTGAAGCTTGTGCCCAACGCGCTGGCCGTACCAACAACATTGCCTTCTGTGAAGCGGAGTGCGCTACACTGCGAGTGACGCACTGAGTTTGCGAGTCTCGCAAACTTTCAACGCAGCTGCTGACCTTGGAGATTTCACAGGATTTGGTATTGAATTGTCATGCGTCACTCTGGTTCATTGAGCTTGCAAGCACCCTTGTTGCACTTGCCCCCAGCAGCCGCGCGCTGAGCGGGGAGTGAGAAACGCGTTACGAATTGCTCAAGAACCGCCTACAATGGACATTATTCAGATGCAGGATCGGGAAGGCAGAGGGGCTACAAGATGTCGGACGACTGCCAATCAAGGACGCAATCCGAAGACGTGGTGATAGACGTGTCTAATGGCGTCTCGACGAGCCGAGAGAGGAAGGGCGAGGAAGGGGAACCGGTGGGGAGAACGAAAAGCATACTGAAGAAACCGAGATCCAGCAGCTTCATGTTCAGCGGAGCGGAATTCCGAAGGCCGTCACTGAGCTTAGCCAAAGTGGAATTCCAACGCCGGCCGACCATCGTGTGCGAGACCAACATCCCCCTGCACCTGCTGCTGAAGTTCTGCATACAGACGGCGTACGACGCCTCTCCCTGGTGGATCGCCGACGACGCGTCTGTGACCATCCCCAGGTTCCCCCTGCCGCTGAGCAACCTCTCAAAGGGCCCCCTCCAGCAGAAGATCGGCGCCCTGACTCTCAACCGCTACGCCTTCTCCCTCCTGTTCTTCCTGCTCCCCATCTTGCTCCCCCTGGCCGTCCTCCTCGTGCCGTTGAAACCCCACTACGAGGGCACGGTCATCGACCACCTCGGCTTCTCTCTGGTCACGATGGGCATAACTGGAGCCATCATGGGTGCCAACACCCTCTTCTGGATGGAAAATTTCTTCGGCGAGCTGTTCCCCTGGCGCTGGACCCTCATGGCGGCCATGGGCCCGGCCACGGCCGCCTTTCACTTCGCGGCCTCCCTCCCGGGGGGCGGCGTCCTCCCTTACGGGGTGGACGTTTCCATGCTGTTCGTCGTGGCGGCGGTGGGCGTCTGGGGTTGCATTGTGGCGCCGCCAGCCGTCAGGCGCAGGATGGACTGGTGCAGCCACCTGTGGGTGGGCATGGGCATACTGGTCTTCAGCATGCTCGTCACACACCTGCTTCTCCTCATCGAGTCCGCCAACGCGCGTGGAGCCCACGTGGCGTACGTCCTCATCATGATCCTGCCGGTTCTTTTCACCCGCCTGACGACGGACATCCAGGTTTGGTTTCCCTCGCTGGTTCTTTCACAGTAGTCGTCGGCGACGACTACTAGAAGAGCTTTCTCTTTCTTCATCGTTGACCCTTTGTTTGTTCTTCTGGGACAATTCCATGGCTTCTTTTTCCTCAATCCAACGCAACACATTTCCGATTGGGCGCCCCGCTGTTACGCTCGTTTACAACAAGAAACGCGAAAATCGTGCAGCTCCTTCGTTGAATACGTCCCGTGGGAGCCAATGACTGGAAGGCTGAACGATCGATTGATGGATTAGTGATGGGCGGATCGACTGACCGACTGCTTGATTGATTGACTGACGTGCAGGAAGCCGTGCCCTACACGACTCAGGAATTCGCCATGCAGTGCCAAGGCATCCTTACGTTCGTCTTCTCCCTGGCCACCTACTGCCTCCTCATCTTCCTCTCCAAGGTCGTTCCGCTGTGGCAGCTGTACCTCATCTTCGAGACCGTCGACGTGCTGTCCACCCTGTTCGTCGGGCCCGTGTGGGAGCTGTGGTGGAAGGTGGGCTACCTGAAAACCAACAAGTTCCAGCAGTCCATCTTCGGGTGGGCGCAGAACCCCATGAAGCCGAAGGCCGTGGTCATGAAGTACTACACCAAGGCGATCGCGGCCGTGGCCTTCCCGGTCATTCTCAGCGTGCTGGCGGAATCTGACAACCAGCAGGTGTTCAAAATGACTTCCAGCGACATGCTGGACGCAGGCAAGATGGCGGAGATTGGGGCCTGCATGGTGGGCGAGGTGGTGCTTTCGATTTCGTGGCTGGTCTTCCTGTACATCATCATGAAGACGCGGTGCTGCCAGGAGGATTTCAACGATTTGGTCATTCAGTTCTCGAAGATGTTCTCCGTGGTGCAGCTCGAGGGCGTGCTGGCCACCCTGCTGGTGTTCTTGATCAAAGCCAAGCCTGGGAACAGCGAGTTTCTAGACTGACCGAATGCTGTAGCACCACCACGGCGCCAGTGGAACAGCCCAGCGATTGGCAATCCGTCGCAGGCATCGGTGGACGCTGAGGCCCGGGCTGCACCGGCACATGACCAGAATTTACTTTAGTGGCTGCTGGGATTGAGCCGCGAGCAATGATTGGTGTCGCCTTGGGAAGCCCCGGGGGAATTGAGGACAAGGGGGGAACTTGCGCCGAGAAGCAATGGGCGTGTGCCGGCCAACGGAAGACCGGCTGCTTCCAAGCGTGCCGCCGCTGCACCTTTGTGACCTTCCCCTCGCCCGTGACGAGTGCTACGACGTTGCTCAGTTTTGCAGAAAACGGGAGCATCATGTGTGCTGCTGGAAGGGCCGCAACCGCCTGTAAAGTGAGCCGGGTGGGGATGGACGCGGCTGTCGATCCGTCTTTTCCCTGCGTTCGATTGCTAATGGTGTCATGATAAACCGACTGGCCAGGTGGTCGGCGATTCTGGTGGCGAGCGTTGAACACATCAGGGTGTCAGAACTGCGTCAAGGTCTCGAATTTGGACGTGTGGAGGAATGGTCTGCGTTAGAAAGTGCCAGCACAATATGCGCACACGGACTGTCAACGATGAACGGAAGGGGAAATGTACTTTTGAGAATGCGGGGGCCCTAAACTCAGCCAGCAGATGGCACTGGACTCCAGAAAATCGCAGCAAAGGGCGTCTCCATAGGATCCTTTCGCATCTAACGAAACGGGGTGTGACGGAGTTCAGGTAATGGCGTCTAATAACGTCGGTTATCGACGCGCAAGCAAGTCATCAAACAGATCGATCGTGCCGTTACCCAACGCCACTGCCTCCTGGCAGCACAGGGGCCGGTCTCTGCCTGGTGCTGTGCCATGGTTGCTTCAACCCTGCCGTCACTGCCACAACAAAGTGACAGCGCCGGCAGAGCCCAAAATGTTTCCTGGTGGCTGCCAACCATTACTATGTGGCAATACGCACACAGAGTTCACGTGTCCGCCGTTGTGGCAAGCGGGTTCAGGAGCAGCACAACTGTCCGCAGCTCATCACCCACCGACACACGTGCAGTCCAATCCGCCCTAGTAGGGTGTTAACAAGGCAGACTGCATTACACTATGTAGTTTGTCAATGCCATCACTCCAGTCGGTGTAGAACATTTGGCAGAGCGTCTGTGTACGGCATCCTGGAAATCGACAAAAAGGCACACATACGCACACCTTGCTCTGCGCTTGACAGGATGCGGTGCCTTCAGTCTCCAATACACATTTTGACAAAAACACACACAAACACCCATACAATGCCCATTTCCAACTCTACTGATCGCTGCTATACACAGACCACAAATGTTCACGACCGCATGACCTGCCCGCTCACTCCATTTCCCAGCGATCATTCATCCCTGGAGAGGTTTTGGCCGGCGGCGCCTCTGTCTGAGATGGCTCCGTGCCAGAGGGACCTCCCTTTCCATTGTGCATTGCCCAGGCTGGCGAAGGTGAAGAATGAGAGCGTGACCTGGCTGCTGGAGATTGCACTTTGGCAGGCCGCGAGCGTCCCTTTGGCACAGATGTGTGATGCGATGGGGACCGTGAGTATCTGCTGCGGTGGTGTCCACGAGACCTTGAACGGCCACGCCTTCTTGAACGGCTCTGCCGCCTTATGGCGCCTCTTCTGGCCTCGCTCTCGTAAGGGGTGGACCTGACCAAATTTGCACAACAGATTCTTCACAAATCCTTGTAAGGAAAATCCAGTCGTGCAGCAGCATTTTGTGCATCAAATGCACACCGACTTTTGGCACGGAACACATGTAAAAGTGTGTAGACTTGGCACAGGGATATCTCAGTCACACTGGTCCACTTTGTCGAAACCCCAGCAAAGAGTGCCTAAAGACAACTAAAACAACACAGGGTAAAGCTACAATCTGAAAACCTCATTCAAGACTGATGCTGTACCCCGCTGGATGCAATGAAACAAACATTCGTTGAAATGTCCAAGGACAACATGACGGTATTGTCGTGGACTGGAGCCCATAGCATGAGCACAAGGATCGAGCATAGAAAAAGCGGTTGCCTATGCTGCTCCTAGTCCTGTGCTCCCCTCTCCCAAACCAACCATTCAAATCCATCCAAGGATATCGGGATCTCCTATTTCCTATTCCTGTTGCACCTCGCTACTGCGTTGCCTGTCTGGCTACTCAACTTGCGTGGCCAGATGGCTGGTGTCCAAGAGAATGAACAAATCAATGTGGCAGCTGCACTAATTTTTGATCACAACTCGGAACACACAGCAATGCGCTGGTTGGGGCAAGGCCATCGTACCACTTAGCAGTTGTGTTACTGGTTCCATGGAAGTGCTTACTCAAGGATTGTGATAATAACCAAACCTGGAAACATTGATTGACTGACTTGATGAAGAGAGACGATCGTTGTAAATATATGAATGCCATGCCTGCATGTCCAGGGATCATTTTCAAGACAAACAACAAAAAGTTATCGAACTGGTCACAGGCTGGCAACGATGAGACCAGAACAGCAGTGCACTTGGGTCTTCATAACAGAATACAATCGACCAGAGCTATTGAACTAAACACCACTGGCGCTGTTCAGAAGGACTGCAGAAGAGAATTTGCATGGTTGCTGCCAGGCCAGGACCCACTGTCAGACACCATTTGGCCAAAAAACAAAACACTGGAAAACAGAAGGAAACTAATAGAAAGACACTAGGAGTGACAAGGAGTTGAGCAAACAGAGGCCACACAAGCATCTGCAATGCACCTGATCAGCCACGTCTGCCCTGCATGCTCGATGTCAACGATTCCTTCTCGCCCGAATGCCACGCACATCGTTGAAAATGATGGGAACCCTCTCTTCTGGACATGGAAAGTTTTGTCCCTTGTTCGCATGAGATCGTTCAAGATGCTGATGTTGCAAGGGAGCCGCCGTTTTCTAACCAGGTCTTTGAGAGCTGTCACAAACAGACCACGTGTGGCACTGTCTGGTTTGGCCCGGTCTGCATACCGGCGGCGGCTTGGAGATCGGTACCTGAGTGACACAGGGCCTTCACCATGTGCACAGTTTCAGTTCATCCCTTCCCATCCCATCCCCAGCCGTTAATCAGACGTGAGTCAGAAGACGGTAAATACAAGCTGGTTTGCAAGCTTGCCAAATTGGGCAGGTGATGCACATGTATGCCACACTGTGTGTCACATTATCCCCACCCAGGAATCATACACTACTGTATGACACATCCCGCAAGCAAATGAGAGAACTGGAGTGGTACAGATAGCACAACTACGAATAACAGGGCTGCAGTGGCCATCTGATCGCACATGGCATGCATTTCTCTCCTGAGATGGAATTCAGAAAACAGCAAGTGTTGATATTCTCAGAAGATTTCCCATATAGGAAATCATGCTATGCATCTACACACCTGCGGTCCCGTGCATTATAATCATCCCTGTGGCTGTCACGGCGCGATCTGAAGGCTGACCTACTCCGCGATCTGCGGCGGGATCTTCGGCGTCCCCTGTAGGCAGGTGACAAGGATCTAGACCTCGAACGAGCAATTGATCTGGAGCGGCGCCTACGACGTGGGGGTGATCTTGACAGTGACGAGACACTGCTTGCAGACCTTGAGCTCGACCTTGAATCTCCACTGCAATGTGATCGCGAACTGGATCTCGTTCTCTGGGTCGACCTTGATTTTGACCTTGTCTTTGTGGAGCTCTTCCCTGACGCCGATTTCGAACCAGATCTGGATGTACGCCCAGATGCGCGGGAGTGCGAACGCATAACAGACACTGAGTGTGATAAAGATGCCCGATCGTCAGATTCCGAACCAGAAGGGTCTCGTTGTGAGGGACATGGAGAATCATCCACACAAGCTGACCCCGGCAAGCCTGAACCCGCATTGACCGCACCAAGGCTTTCAGATTCGACACCGCGTACTCCCCGATCATTGGTAACATCAGCAAGGGCACTTGCGGGCACGTCAGCCTCTGTGCTCCTGTCCCCTTTCATGAGATCTGCACCACTTTGCCCAGCAACGACACAAGTGGCATCCTTTGCACCTCCCCCGGCACTGTCACAAGCCTCCAACGCCTTTGACCCATTGCTCACACCGTTCCTTGCTTCCGATGAAGATTTCGCTACATGGTCTGAATTCTTGCCATTGGCTTGTCCACCAGTTTCCTTATCATCGACTGTTTTTACATCCTCATCTCTTACATCGGCAGGATCTCTGCCCCTGTCACCACCCTTCTTATCGCCTCCTACCTTCCGTCGCTTTGCTCGGTCTTTCAGACCAGATCCGACATCTTCCCGCTCGCTGTTTGACACAGAACAAGAACCAGAATGAGGTGCAGATCGGCTTGCGCTGCTCGCCCTCTTTGGGCTAGACTTTTGATGGCGATGGCCTTCATGTCGCTGACCCCGTGACCTAGGAACAGCAATTTACACAAAAAAATTGAACAAAGGACCTTTAAGAGTCCACAACTGTACAAAGTGCTGCCCCAAGCTGTCAATGCTCTGAGGAAAGGCATAACACTTTGTGGCTTGAACTATTCACCACCTCTTCCTTGGATTGTTGTTTCTTCTAGTTCCCTTCACCATTACGCTGTTTGTAACTTTCATCAAAGAAATTTCACAGGTACAGTAGGAGTCCCTATATAGCCCCCCCCCCCTCGGTGACATGGCCAAAAGGGGGGCGCTATTCGGGGCCGGGGGCGCTATTGTCTTAAGAGGATACCCTGAGCAACCTGTGTAAAGGGTACCCTGGCCGCCAGTGTAGGGAGTACCCTAACTGCCAGTGTACGGGGTACGTTGGGCCAGCGACTGCCGCGGCGCCAAAGTCGCGGGCGCTGGGGCCTGTCGCAGTGAAACAAAGCACTACGGGAATGGTGACGAGCCATAAAGGGAGTCGCTAAACTGACAGGTCGCTAAATAGGGGTCGCTAAACTGGACACCTGTACTAGCTTGAGGTCCCACTGCGCAACAAAGCTGCATAAAGTACTACATAAATGGCAACATGCCAAAAAAGGGGGCGCTATTGGGGGGGTGCTATATAGGGACCCCTACTGTACTGAGTCTACAATTATAGCCTTCCAGACACAGTATTGACAAGAATGACCGTCACAACCAAATTTTTACCCTTGCACTGGTAAACTTTCTCTCCATTCCCATTCCAAGCTTGACTTCTAATTGCCCCCTGAACAATGTTCCTTGGCATTGGCCTCAGACACTTGCACTTTGACAAGTGTCAATCAGATTAGGCTGGGCCGCACAGGCATAGTCGTTCAAAGCTTTCCCTTTCCACAATTCTCACACCTCCCCATCTGCTCATCCCACTCCCAAGCTGCCAAACCCCTCCTTCAAATAGCCATCACCTTGATAGTGATCGCGCATCCCCCCTCCTCCTCCTTGTGCTCTGAGGGCGCAGAGGAGAGCTGTGTCGATGGCCATGAGACTTCCTCCGCCTTGCGCCATGCACCCAAACAAACCCACATAAGATTCTTAGGTCATCAATTCCATTAGAAACTGTGCAGCGCCTGCCATGAGTGTTCAGGGAACTGCACCAACCCCGCAGAATCGAAGTATAGCAATTTCCCTGAAGCAGAGGTCCTGAAAAGCACATAGCAAAGACTAGCCCGCAGGACCCATACTGTGCACGATGTGTTCCGAAAATATCACCACACATTTTTCGCTCCAAGTAGTCTCAAACCCCCTATTCAAACCGAGTGGCACCTTGAGTATGGTGAGCGACTGCGACTTCTGATACGGCTCTCACTCTTCTTCTGCAACAATAACACATCTCTTTACTGTCAGAAATCTCTGATGCTTACAGGATATTGCCTTACCCCAAAATCCCCACCTATCCTCAATACCATACACCATTCTGTTCGTTTCAGCGATTTTCCATAGCATCCTTCATATTACACAAAAGTTTCACAGAGATATTGTTCGCAAGGGGTGCTCAGTGCTTGGCATGCCTGGAATAACAGTCAACACTGCATCGCAGCTCTTGATTTGTGCTTACATGTTGTGTCATGAGCCTTGCCTAGATGAGCAGAATGTGCCAAATAATGGAACCCAGTCAGCGATATGTAACCCAGATGCAAGTTCAGCTGTGAACTACATTTGGACGATCCCCTTGCAAAAAAAATAACCTTTATCCAACCACTGCTTACTCAGTGGACCCAGACCTTGGTTGCGCCTTTTCATGACTGCAGCAGCACACTGCGCATGGCACATAACAGAATTCCAGCGATGCCACTTTGAGGAAGCCACGCACCTCTGATGACATTTTGGCTGCTCTTCTGGCTTTGTCCACTGCTGCCAGGACTTCCTTCCCTGCGATTTTCTGCCTCCGATCTGAGGCCTCCCTAGCTTGCCTAGCTAGCCCGAGTTCCTTCTTTGCGAGTTGATAAGCCTCACTCTTCTTGGTGACAGTCGTCTGCACAACCACACACAACACGTAAGACTGGTGTCCATTGGAATAAACAATCAAGACCTTGAGCTCCACCAAGCACTTAACGAGAACTGGTTCAATTGTGTTGTGCATTACCAAATCTGTGTTTGCCGTATCCGTCCAACAGGCAACGAGCACTTATCCTTCAATTTTCAGGTGATGATAAGATATTATCGATACTATGTTGCCACAATAATCCTGCGGAACAGCCATGTGTGGTGGCCATACCATGCGATTCAGAACTGTGGCCATGCATCGCAACCCACGGGACAATCGAAACTTACACTGATGTCAGTCAGGGTTTTCTCCAGTGCCCCCAGCTCTGATTCCCTGGCTGCTGCCCTCTCAGCAAAATGGCGACTAAAGAGGATCGCAGTCATCATGAGAGACCTGCAGTCCACCAGCCGAGCCTCGACCTCCGCAGCCTGTGCATGTGCGGAATCGAGGGCCGCAAACGCTGCCATCGCCGCCTTGGAAGCAGATGCTTCCAGCTCTAGGGCTTGCTATTCGCACGCAATCGAACAGGTTTCAGAATCCCAGTTTGTGGCCTGCTTGCTGTCTATTCCTACATCTCAAGGCATTTTTATTCAGAGACAATCAATGGGTTCTGAAATCCCTCTTCCTGGCTCGCAGATCGTCGAAGATCCTGACCCATGCACAGAGCATTCTGCCGTTGCGCAAGACCCCTTGAGGATTGACAGACAAATATCATGTCCACCTCCCCAGGGAACTGGAGGTGAGCAGCACTCTCGCCGGATGTACCTCGGGGCGCCCCATCTTCAATGCAGCAGCAGCCGAAGGCCAATTAGGGTGGGCATGCACAGGATGCAAATCCTGGACGCAGAAAATGAGGGAGGGCGGTGTGCCTACTCCCAACGCAGCCCACCAGTTCGGCAGGCACGCCGTCGCGCAGGAAGCCGATCAGATTCTCGCGGCTCGCGACAGCTTGCGCCGCGGCGCGCGCCCGTGCCGCAGTCGCCCACTCCAGACCGGGAGGTCGCCCACGCGTGGCGCGACAAAGATGGCCGCAACCCGCCGAGCGTCCCCGTCTCGCCCTCCCGCAAGCGGATCACAAACCGCGAATGAGCAGCCCCACCGGGCACCAATCCCTCTCGAGCTGCCCCAACTGTCGGCCGCTCACCCGGCAGGCCGCCCTCGGCGGCCACCCCGTCCCAAATGCACGCGCGCACGGCGAGCGAAAACCGCCCAGCGCCCCGTCCCACGGCGCACATCCAATTCGCACAACTCTCGGCACCGAACGCGCGACAAATCGCGATCTGTCTGCGGCCCAGCGTCCGCATTTTTGCGGCCGGGTCGTCGACGGGCCGCATCCGCACCCGCAGCTCGCGCTTGGCATCCTCGTCCGTCTTCGACGTCCGCGCCACCTCCTCCGCCAGCGCCTTGGGCGGCAGGAAGGATGGCGCCATGCCGGCGCCGCTGTGCCGCGGCGGGGCGGGGGCGCCTGGCGGCTGACCGCGGCTCGCCCGGCGAAACCCAGAAATCGAGCGCTGGGTCGTCGCAGCGGGATTGAGCGCGGTGTGGTGTGCCGGGGAGCGAGCGGGAGAGCTTTCGGAGTGGTCCCGTAGGTTTTTTATTGGGGGAAGGGGGAAGGGGAATACTCAACCTTCCGCATAGGAACGTGACGTTTGGCCTTTTTCGCTGAGCACCAATTAAACGTAACAGCACCAAGGAAGTGTAGAACAGCCCCAATTGCAACGCGAGGGCCTCTGGACAGCTCGTGGCGTCTAGCAGGCCCACTTGCATGAGTCGCTGTGGCGGAAAATGGGCTCTTGAGGCCATTTGCGCTCATAGAGTCGCCATTTCGGCTGTGACCATGATGCTTAGCCCCCGAAATAACGGCTTGTTTAAAAAAATGTGGAGCAAAAATAGTAACGGTCAAATTTTCCGATGCGGAAGGGTTGAATATTTCGTGGTGCGCCCAGCAGAGTTTGATTACCCACCACGGGGGTTTTGTACCAATACATGTACTGGTGGTTTGTTGTGTCTGTATTTTTGACATGCTACTGCACTGGCACATGTATGTGTGTGTGCGCTTGACAATTCGCACCGGTGCTTTTGTGTGTGGGAGCAGAGATCCAGCCTCCAACGGCGGAAATTCCCCTGCAGAAGTCCCAATCCCTCCGCAACACAAGTGCGCGTGCGCACACCCACCTTCAAGCTGAGTTATCACAGACACCACGACTTGCAACAAACCATTCTGGTCCAATTCCCACGCATTTCGTCAGTCCCTGGGAGCAGAATTCAGAGCAGAGATGGCTGTCAGTCGTGGAATTCAATAGAAGGGCCCAATCCCGGTTGTGATCCCAAAACACTCGCACAACTCGCCATATTCCTGTGGCGGGACTTGAAACGCATTTCTCACCAGAACCAGTCTCTCCAGTGCACCGCGTGTGTGCGCGTGGGCAGGAGGAAACCTGTCAGGCTGCTCAAGATTCAAAACTTCGAAACTTCCACGGGAACTGAACTCGTGTTTGGAAATAACATGTGCTCTTTTTGTTTCCACTGCAGCTATTCCAAGTGATTGTTGAGAAGAGCAAGAAACTGCGAATTGTTCGAATAATTATATTTTTAAGAGATAAGTAAATAAACAAACAACACGAGGAAATAATCAAGCACGTTAAGGAAAATAGACAAATAAGAATCCATTTACAGATTTGTGCAATTACATGTAATATCGGTGTGGAAATTGCCCATGCCACGCTCTTTTGTATCAGGATTGTCCCTGGTGTCCGAACTGGTTGCCTCTTGGTTAACCTCTTTTATACACTGCGTTCGACAGTGGCAGACTAGAAAGGAAACAACGCTAGCGGGTATGTTGCTGCTATATGTCGCAGTATTCTCTGGTGGGCGGTATTGCTCATTCTCAGGCCATATCCGCATAAGCCGGTCCTCTGCAGCTTGGTGATCTTTGCACATGGTTGCATACTCTAGAATTCAGCAACTGCCGGCAAGCGGTGGTGTAGTTGCTTTGGGTAATGAATTGAACTGTCACCATCACCCGTCGTTAAATTCGCCACACTTTCTTCGACGCCGAGCAGCAACGCGTGTTGGCCAGCAGCACCATCGCGAAAGAAAGATATCGCTTCGTAGCCGCTGGTGACGGCGGGGTCTATTTCAAATGTAAGCATATAAATGAGTAAATAAGTTACAGCTCTGACTAATCCGAACTGAATGGCAATGGATCGTCATTATGAATGCTGCTGAACAGATGAATCCAGGATCCCGCAGTTTCCAACTTTCAATGCTAATGTGTAAAAGCCACACATTTCACGCAGGACTCCCGTGGACTGCTCGCGTCCCAAGAACGGTGGGTTGGCCGATCATCGACCGACCACTATTCGACCGATTGACGTGCCCATCGATTCACTCATTCAATCATGATGGATCGAATAATAAACCGATTGAGCAAAATCCACGCTTGCGGCTTCCCTCCACATTCGCGCGACGCCAGAATGTGTGCACCCCACATGCGCACAACAGCCGTGCGCCAGGCGACGATCCAGCCACCCCCCTCCCATCGCCGATGTGACAGCCCAAGCTCACCGCCCTTCCACACGAGCAGGTCGCGCAAGTTGGCCCTCCCCAGAACGCACAGCCAGGGCCCAAGCTCCGGCCTTCGCGGGTGTTCTGCGCTCGGCGGTTGGAGGCAGCGGCGATTTGGCTGGGCGTCCCGTGGGCGGCCGTCAGGTGCGCTGCGGTGTGGCTGGGACGCTCCCCGATCGGGTGCCGCCGATGTGGGCGAAGGTGGCTAGTAATGGAACCGGGAAACGGCGGCGCGGAGAGGCCGGCTGGTGGTGAAACTGCGCCGGCGGCCTTTGGCGCGTGCCGTTGGGCGCGGGTGGTCGATTTCGGTCCGCAGGGGCCGCGTCGTGCATGAGCGACGGGCGGGGTCGCGGCGGGGGGGCCCATCCTCATGGGCGCGCGGTACATTGCGGACAAGGGTGGCCTCGGAATTTGGAATGTTGGATTTGTGCTGTGCGTGGGCGGGCAGTTCGCTCTGCTCTCGGCCGGAGCAACACCCGTCCACGACTGAAACAGGCGACAACAGAAACGGACAGTGGTGAATGTTGACGTCCGGGCAACGAGCGTTCAGCCCTGGAGGAGCAGTCGCGCGGTCTGTGTGAGGGGTGATCACGCGCTGGACGATGGCCCGACGTCCCCATGTGTCAGGCCGCCGAAGCGTGCTTGGAACGGTGTTGCGGATAGGCCTCCCAGGCCGGCAGTTGGTGGCCAAGTCTCAGACTGGCTGTGTTCTTTCCTCTCGAGTTCATTGGCGCTCCGGCTGCGCTGACGCACCTGCGGAAACGAGGCTGGTGCGCTGCGAAACCTGAATTTGAGTCCATGTAATCGTCTGGGAACAGCTCTCAAAACTTGTGAGTTTGGGATGCTATCTGTTTGTTTGAATGCTCTGCGTAAATTTTTGACTGGTAACGGTTGTCTGACAGGCCCAGGACGGATGAAGGCAGGTTGAGGCGCAGGAGTTTCTAAGCCAGCCGCCTGAGATCGCGCGACACCAGACAAGATGGTAAGCACTCGCGAGTGTTGGGAAACGCGCGGAAGCATGTTTGCACCTTTGAGGGAAGATTGGTATCACGCAATCATCACGAGAATGTGTTGACATGCATTTCACAGACTTACGATATACATTTGGATCATCGTGTTGCTGTATTTCTGCTGGGAGCTTGCAGGTTGTCCACTTGGCAGAATATGGTGATGGCATCAAGTTCGCGTGAATGGCCTGTTGTGGCCAGTGCTCACGAGCGAGGCCATTTGGCCAATATCTCCTTCAGCTCGTTGCCGGCCCCATTGACATTTGGAAGAAAAATGCAGTGAGGGCACGCCGCGAAGTTTGCAAGCTTCGGGACATGCCCCGTTCCATTTTTCTTTCCTCTCTCTGCTCCGCAATTTCTGATTTACACTAGCAAACAAAGGACCAAATAACGCTTTTGCAAACACACATAGAACACATTTCATCAAAGTTCTGCACGCTGAGAACACAAAAATAATCCAAACCACTAAATTCAGGGGTTTAAGTTTCAACTTTGTACACGTTTGAACATACACGTTTGAACATGCGTTATTTGGAACTTTTCATCCTAGTGTTAGGCATTATATTCCACGGCTGCGCAGATGCACTAATCATGGAATGCTACGGATATTTCACATAGTCAGCAAAATGCCCTCTGAGATAACTTGTTCTAGTCACACGCTATTAGCAGTGGCGCCAGGGCGTGACTACTCATGCATAATTTGGCCCATTTAAACAAGGCAAAAAGTCTTAATGTTACGCACTATGAGTTCATCTGACGCTGTTAAATATCAGTTTTTTGAACAACGTCAATGTTGTGTTACGTGTATTTAAAATGCA
>CAJHUC010000713.1:0-147159 GCA_905146915.1 Ostreobium quekettii | reverse complement strand
CAAGAAGCCACAACGTACAAAGGAGCTCCCCCGTCCTAGCAAGAGTAAACTAGGCCCTTTCTGTTTGGCAGCCCTACAGGGCCACTGACGGCAAGAATTAACCGAAAGCCAGAAGCATGCATGAGAACCACAGGCATGATCTCTGGGGCTGTCTGCAGAAGTTTGAAGAAGGTGTCGCCAATTGTTCGTCTAAGCAGAATAGGACTGTATCAAGTAGCACATCGTCCACCAGCCAGAAACGCCGCAGTTAGTATGTTATAACAACGTGTGAGCTCATCAAGTTCCACGTTGTCTATCAGCTAGAAACTTTCCTTGCCTATCTTTGCAATGTCGTGCACCAGTTGTTTGTAAATGTTTCTTGTCCTATGTCGTCTATAAACAAAGATGTCGTTTTTAATTCCTTTCTGGGGGTGTGAGAGTGTGTTTTATGTCTGACTTGCTGCTGTGGGCTTGGATTGTGGAGGTGGAGGAGCAATTGGGGGCAGCTCGGGCAAAGCACTCCGAGCTTGTGGAAGATCGGCAGGTGTTTGAGGAGGGGGAGATGCTGAATCTCGATGGTCTGCAACACAAGATAGAGGTATTGAAGGATGACTGGGAGAAACACGATGTTGAGGCAAGGGCGATTGAGGCGACACAAGGTCTGGTGGAAGACCTGAAAGATGCTTTGGCTGCACATCTGGAAGACGGTGAGTGTTGTTGCAACTGTTGGCACCCAACCTGCTTGTGCACTCCTCCATGCTTCTTGTTTGTGATCATGTCCTGATGGCAATCTTGTCAGCTCCTTCCAGCACGTGCAGTTCACGTATCTGCGTGTACCACTCTGCAGAAGGCACTAAGATACCGCAATTGCAAGCCAACGGATGGTTGCGTGATAGGCGTCTCTGACAAGCAGAACACACCTGCACTGGCAGGCAACAATCGTGCCATTGACCTTGAAACTGCATCTGAGGTGATGCTGTTGCAGAGTGGCGAGAGATATTGCCGTCTTCTGCATTACCAGCTTGAGCTCCTGTTGGAGCAGATGCGCTTTTGTGCGAGCGAAATTGCTGCCATGGAAGGCAAGGAGGTAAGCAACAGCCCAGGTGCAGGCCACATGGGCAACAGGCCATGCGGGTGGACCACTGATTGCAAGAGAATATATGCGGATGTGACTGTATTGTTCGTGGCAGTTCAGATCTGTCTAACGGGGCATTGGTGCTGTTGCTGAATGTTTCCTTCCAGGCAAAGTTTTACAATGTACTGATTGTTACAGTTTTGCCTGGAAAACGTTTGTTGGGTGTTTTGAGAGTGCGGGCAGGGTCCTTAGCCTAAGAGTGAGCTCTTGCTTACTGTGCAGGATCGCATATCGCAAATTGGGATGGATTCAATTGTGGAAGATGTCGATCGAAGTAGGACCAAGATGAAAATCAAGCATGAAGAAGCACATGCGTATGCAGAAGCATGTTTCGTTGAAGCGGCGCATGTGTGCCAAAGCCTTACCAGCCGTCCTTTGATTGGTTCAGCAGCTGGGGAGTCCCAAGCTTCAACTGTTGAAGGTGCTGAAGGCACACCCACTGCACAAGCACAGCATGGCATCATTGTCAAAGAAAATTATCTTCTCATTCCCGATTTTGACTGTGCCATAGATGACCACCAAGGACCAGGCTTTACACCTGCAGCAGAAAATGAAGGTGAGAGGATACGCCAGCACGATGGGTCGAAGTGCGCTTCATGGCAGCCTGGGCCGATGTGGTCGGAGTTCGTTGTGAATGGGCCCGAGGGACACGATGGCGTTGTGGAGGCTGTCCGCCGACTCTTTCGGGACATTGCCGACCTCCACAGTCAGTTCTTGGCCTTTGAGCGACATCCTGGTGTGCCAGAAGGGTTTAGGGACCCAAAAGGTGCGACTGGCCATCAATGTGAAACGCACGACCTCTGCAGGGACGAGGGTGCCTTCGAGAACGTGGCGCCTGCAATGCAAAATGGGAGCCCAACTCCTCGAATAGGACTGGGGGAACGGACGAATTTCAGAGGTGATGCTGGAAGAGTGTTGGGCGATTAGATTGTCTGCGACTTGCTGCATCGCTTTGGCAAGATTGCAGTCGAACAGGCCTTCTTGAGACCGCAAGTATAGTTCACATGGCTAATAGTCAATGGTTGGGAGAAGACGACGTAGTTGTGATTTTCTGCAGTCCCCCGGGCCTATAGGCCGACAGGCGCGAATTCGTTTCGCGCGAATGTTCGTACATTCGGACATGCAACAGCTCTGGTGCCGACAGGCTTGGCGCCCTTTTGGTGGTTGCAGAGTGGGCGGATGGTGGCAACTCTAGTAATACCACCGAGCACGTGCCTGCTGGACGGTTGAAACACGGTGTCGAGAGATCTTGGCATTTGTGATTCCCTTATTGTATTCCTTCGCGGATGCAGACTAGTCAGTCCGGCTGACTTGGTCTTGGCGGAAGATGTGCATCTACGTTGTTGCACCATGGCGTTGATGTGGTCATGCAGCTTCATCTAAACGCTAGACTGCCTCCATAGCCTTTGCATTCATGGCTTTTGGCATGCCTGGCATTTCACTGCTGCCAGAAGGTCCTCAGTACCATATCAGCTGATGACAGCAGTGTTGATATCGAATCAGTGACTCTTGCATGCATACTTGCATTCCAACAGCAGCATGGCTGACCCCACTTTCCTGCTGTGCAACTGTGTTTGAAATGGGCCCTCGATTATGAAACTTCAGACCTATTTTTGACGATGCCGTGAGCACGCGAGGATCCTTGGATGTTCGTTTCATGCTACTGTTGCTGGACATGTTTATGAGCTTAAATTGCCATCATTACGAGCAGGTGATACGTTGCCGATGCCCAAAAGTGTTCCAAAACTTCTGCCAATTTGGCAACAACACCTGTCCTTAGACAGGAGGTGAGTCTCTTCAAACAAACCTGCTAGGGGCTGGGTTTTGTTGTGCTTTGAGCACAGTTTTGCTGACATGGGACAGAGGATGCCGAAGTGGGCACCCAAGCTGCGTAGACAACTGCTTGGAAACCAATCGCACCATCGAGTTGCTGATATATGGTGCAGGTTTGAATGGCTTAAGGGGCAGGCACCAGAAGAAAGTAGGAATTGCTGAGACAACATCTCATATGGTGTACGCTGCATGCAACAGAGTAGCACAGTCCCGATGTCTGCGCAGGATGTGCATGCTCGCCTCCTCCACATTCTCACACCAAGCTAGCAATTGCAGCACATCAGGGTTTGTAAGATGTGTGAACACAGATCAAGTTGCGACGATAGACAGGACTGTCATGTACTCTTGCAAGTTCTCTTCATCACTGCATAAATTCTAGAGGTGTTGTTGGTCCCACACAGTTGGAGTATAGCTCTTCCAGAACGTACCACGCCACTGACGGCTGAAACACATGCCCCTTCAACAGGCCTGTCCATTTGTCACACTCCTCCGCGACAGCTTTCCTTGTGGCAGCATTGAATGGTCCACCTGCCACTACTCTGCACAGGGTGGTGTGAATTATGCCCGTTTGTTTGGGTGGCGATCCAGGGAAGCAAGAACGCAATGCTGACCTCAGCCTGTCAATGTTGCCACTGCGATCCACCCAGGTAAGAAGCAAAGTGCCTGTGTCGGACATTAGAACCCTTTCAGGAACAAGAGTGGGCCTGGGCGTTGTATTGACAATATGTTCCATTGCCTCTAGCTCCAAGGGCAGATACGCCTGAGCGGGGCCCGGACGCTCATGGTTCGCAACAGCCAAATCGCAGCCACCACTTGGGTCAAACGCATTGGGGCGAACATCCTCCGGACGAGAGGCATGAAACTGTGTAATATGCAGCTTCTCCCCCTTGTTGAAATATACCTGCAACAAACACAACATTGCATCACACATGTTCAAGTGAGTCATTGTTGCAGACATCTACCTGGAGCAACCAAGTGATCTGGGCCTTGTGTGCACACCTGGTCACCAGTTGCAATATTGCAGACATGGGGCATTTTGAAATTCACAGTTTTCCCATTATTGGCCTTGATTGACTGCCTGATTGATGGCTGCACCTGTGCTGTTTGGCTCAGTTGGCAATATTTACGATTCTGGCCCCAATGCAGCATGAAGCAGCAACTCTACAAATACCAGCTGAGGCAAACTCATGTGTACAGAGGAACAGGGAAGCAACTCCTGCCCCGACGTTTTGTTGGTAAAACTATCTTCCAATCCTCGTCGCCTGCCTGAACGTCTTCTGGCAGTTTGGAAACCACATCTTTGCATAGCTGATCTGCCTTGACCACAAGCTGTTGATCCAAGAGGGGAATCACCAATAGTCGAACTGCTGCATCGGGAAGAGGTCTGGGTAGTCTGCTGTATGGCAGCGGACGCAGTTTGCCTTGTTCTGTGTCGCTGGCCCCATAGAACTCTGCAGTGCTTGCAATATGCTCCATGTTGATGCCATCCTTCACGAACTTGGTAGCCATGCACTCATATTCTTGTTGCAAACGTGCAGCCTCGTTGGACTACATTACCCAAACAATCTACTGTCATTGCCCTGACAACACAGAACTGACTGCAACAGTGCAGGTGAACAGATAACATCAACGCCTCCACCCGAAAACCCACCACTAAACGCCTCCACGTGACACCACCCAACCCAGGGCACCAATCATGAAGCAATGCCTGACCACACGGGGGTGGCCAGCGGACACACGAACGGATGCGGGACAGATAAACGTTCTCGGGTGTATGCGCTCCCAACAACCAACGCCTACCAAGCGCAAGGGCGCTGCCTGTTTTTGTCGAATGCAATCTTAAACAAAGGATTTCAGCCTCCACTCCAGTAGCTAACACAGGAACTGATCAAGTCAAAAGGTAGCGCTGCAGGTTCTGTGACGAGGAGGCTCACCGAAGTGCCCCAGCCTTGTTCCCCATTGTCCATCGCTGCAGGCTGCGTGCGGGTGGGAGTATCCTACCCGCAGCGCTGGGTCGCCAAAGCTGGTGCTGGGCAATTCGCCACTCGACGTCACAAGCGACCCTTCAGCGCAAGCGCGCGTTCTCGCCAGTGCCGGGCGTGGCAGCCCATGCGCAGGGGGTCAACGCACCAGAAACCCGCTGAGGTTCCCCAACACGGCCCCTGAGGGCGCAACCACCTGTTACGAACCATGTGCATGTGCCATGTACTTTAGCCAGTGTCGTACAACCATGCCCTTCTGCGCAACAACAGTGTTTCGGGCAATGTGCTGGGCTCGTCGGCTGCGTGAACAGCGAAAACCGCGCGGCATCCGTTAGTGCTTCATCTGTCGATGGGTCCCTCGCAACGCGCAAACGGGAGTGGGGAGGTCACGCCAAATCTCCCATGCTCTCACACGTCGTGGCAAGAGCAGGCAATCATTACACCTCCAGGCCTTTTACTGACAATGACAGATACCGTTCTCTTCTTCATGGGTTCGCGACCCTGCGCAAAGGTGGCAGCCCTCCATCTATACTTTACAATTACTAAATGAAATCCCATGTCCCACTCGCACATCCCGCCGGTGACCCTGTATCTAGACGCAGGCTTGGTTTTTACGCCGTAAAAACTGATCGTATTAACGTTTTTACGCGTAAAAATGCGTAAAAATACGTAAATACAACGTAAAAACTGCCTGGTGTAGATAAGAACAGTACATATAGTTTTGCAGAGTCCGGAAAGTGGCAACCAGACGCCTTGGAAGAGGCAGAAAACGAGTTTTTGCTAAACGCCATTATCGCCCTTGCCACAGGCGAGGTGGACATTGTGCTCCGGGTGATGGAGATGGCAGAGGACTGACCATTGTATGCAACTTTCATCGTGTAAACTGCGTGTGCCAGGGAGCCGTAAGAACGTAAAAATAGCCGTAAAAATTGGCCATTTTGTAAATTTACGTTTTTACGCGTAAAAACGTAAAAGTAAAAACGTAGACGTAAACGTAAAAACCAAGCCTGTCTAGACGTGCTCGAGATAGCATTGGGCCCTGCTCAACCCAGTTGAGCAAGGCACCTGAGATCAAACAGCATAGGTCCCAAATGGCATTTGCCTGCGTGTGTTCTGTCTGGTGGAGCACTTTGCCTGAATACGACCCCCGAGTGTTGGTGAAGCTGCCGCCTGAGGGCTACCTCATTGCCTTGTTCTGTAAAAAATGATGATGATGATGATGATGATGATGATGATGATGATGATGATGATGATGATGATGATGATGATGATGATGATGATGATGAAGCTGCCGCCAGTGTTCTGTTGCAAAACTAGAGTGCCACCATTGCTTGACCTTCAGCATTTACTCTTCCCTATGGCAGGCTGTGTCCTCCCTTCCTTAACAACAAAAGAAATGAAAAGGCCGTGCCAAAGGGCAGTGGTCGTTGCTCGCTCTTCACTGTTAGATATTGCGCTTTGAGAAACAGCAAAACCATTTTCCTATGTCCAAAATAATTGGCCGTCAACAGGAGCAGTGAGCGACACACTCATCAAATGCAGTAAGATGAGAGTGTTTGTGAGGTTCCTGTGGATCACCTGAGTCGTATATGCCTTGCCAATGCACCTGCTTGCACTATATCGAGTCCTATGCGACAAACCACATGAAACTCAGTTGGATCTACATGTTTACTTTTGGTTAGTATTGCTGGGCGAGCCTGTCTGTATGCTCCTTGGTGCAGTGCCACGTTCGTGCTGCTACATTTGACGCGTGGCTCGATGTTTCCATGTGCCGCCCTAAGTGAAGACGGACCATTGCGGTGGCTGTCCCGGAGGCCATTGCGCGGCAGCCCTTCTGACAACCTACGGAGTGCCCTGAGGTATCCCAGGCGCGTCCCAGCCAAACGCGAGGAGAATGTCAGCAGAAGTTGCCTTGCCATCCATGTTTCCCATACCGCGTTCGCAATTTTCCAATGCAAGAAGAATGGTTGAGGAGCAGACGCCAAATCGTTCTCTTTCAGCAAGCGTTGTTTCCTCGAAGAAGCTCACTGCTGCAGCTTTGCTCCCTTGAAGAAGCCAGCACTTAGGGCTCTGCAAGATGCGCAACTTTAACACAGGGACAACAAGAGTGAAGGTCAAACAAGACTCCCCACTCGGTGCTGCGCCCAGTTGTCCCACCAGTTTAATCCGTGGCAACATTCTGTTGTTTATTAAACAGCGGAAACTAGTTTACATTCAGTGGGAATCGGTCCAACATATGCAACGCTGGCAGTGATGCCAAATGTAAATCTGAAGCACCTCCATGGCACTGGAGGTTCAGATATCAAATCCCATATCGGATTCATCAGCCATCTCGGTGGTTGGCAGCTTGCCACAAACGCATTGCAACCAGACAGCATTGGGCTTGTGCAGCTTAGTTGCCATACAAGGTGTGTCTCTAACGTGCACATGAAAATTGGGCTTGGCCGTTCCCACACTCCCTGCGAAATTGCATGACATTACAATGGCGGTATGGCAGCATATTGTGCAGGCAGCAGAGGCCAACAAACAACAGACAGGACAGTGTTCCCGCAGCAAATCGCTCATCTCGCGCCTCTTCTGCTTTGCAACGTGGAACCTCTCTCGATAGACGGCACATTTTCAGTACATTTCTTCAGTCCAAAATGACCAGGTAGTTGTAGTCCTGGAGGGCATGCATCATGAGCCCAGAGGGGGTAAATTCGATGTGCTCTGGTCCCAAGAATAGTCTCAGCAGTGGGCCGCAGAATCCAGACAGTAAGATGGCCCCGCAGTCGTCCCTAAAAACTGGAGCAAATGCTTTGTCCCTGCGAGCACTGATATTCCAATAAACAATTGTGGGGACATCATATCCCGCTAGCTGGAATTGTTGTTTCACCTGCACGTGTTTGGCTGCATAAGCATCCCCAACCGCAGCGTCGAAATCAACATCGCTGAACACAAACAGCGTCTTTATCATATCCTCAGGACGAGAGTTGCAGCTCTTGCTTCGATCTAACAGCGTAGTGAGGACAGCTTCCAAGTCCATTGCTTTTGAAGTGCATGGCGCTGGTGCCATCTTCAGCACATGGTCAACCCTGCACCTCAGCGACACATGCTGTACGAGCAGAAAATGTGGAGCCGTGTCAAATGTGCACATGATGTTCTCGAAAGGCGGTGCTGCCTGCTCAGCTATTGCCAAGGACAGCGCCAAAGCAACAGCAATCGGGGGAACTGGGCACGATTCGCCCCACGTCATGCTCCCTGAAGTGTCACAAACGGCAAGTGCATGCCTCAGGCTGCCAGACCTCTTCATCCTATTCAACCAGGATATCCACTGGGTTTCTGTTGTTGCCAGCCTTGCATCAGCGTCCTCCCAATTCAGATATTTCATGGTCTCGACAACAAGATCATGTGGTTTGGGTGCAGAGGAGACAGCATGTACCTTGCTTGAAAGATATTTCTCAAACCTCTCCCTGTCGTGGGACTGGAAGCTCTTGCTGTTCATCTTTATACACATGCTTGGTACATGGTCGTAGTCAATGCTGTGCCATTCCCTTGCCGACATCATCGTTTCTGGTACTTCCAAGTATCGCCGCAGAGGAACAAGGTACTCCTTCCTGTACAGATCTCTCGCCCTGCAAATGTACGACTCGTACGATTGACCCTCCCTGGCATGTGCACCCCTTGGGAAGAGGATCTGTGCTATGGTTGAGGCGATGAGTGAATGCTGGTCATGATGACCTTCCAAGCTGGGGGCCCATTTCGCTGCAAAGGAAATGCGCTGCTGCATCTTGGAAGCAGCAAGGTCCGCTTGCATTGCCACAGCAAACAGCCTGGCAACTTCTACGTGTATGGCCCTATAGGGCTCATCGTGCAAGAAGCCATTACGAGCACCGGCAATGAGCCTAGCCCTCTTACCACGTCTACCAGCCTGGCCACCGTCCAATCGCAATTTTGCCACGTCTGTTTCCTGCTGCATGTCCCTTGCCACACACCCCTTTGCGGCCCTACCCTGCTGTGTGCCAAGACCAACATCACAGTTTCTAAATGCTCGCTTTCCATGCAGTCTGGCCTGACGCTGTACAGCCTCCGTATCTGTTCGTCTTGCCATTTTCTTCACCTTCTTTTCGTTTCTATTTGTTAAGACAGGGTAACTCTGTTCGCCCACAAGCAATCTCACAACCAGGTCTAGCAGGTCTTTCCAACATCCAACAGTGGCTACATGCCTAAGGTTGGCCACAAGGGTCCTATGATGATGTTTGACAAGCCAAACCAAGCAATCCAAGAAGGGAAGTTTTGCCCCCTTTCCCCTCCTTATGTCCCTGAGGTGGAAAATCAGCTTCATTGTCATCAGATCAGACTCTCTCCAGGCATGCTTGCAGCACCGGAACATGTCCTCTGTTTGAGCTTCATCCGTTATCTGCAGCCAGCGCCCACCCAGCTTTTTGTCAACATAGGACATGGCACAGTGCCATTTTGCATCAGTTGACAAAAGATCACACATTGTTTGCACAAATTGCTGCAAGTAGCACACACTGCTTTCTGCAGCAGCAGTCCCTGCTGCTGCGTGCATCAACACATGTAGAGCCAGATGCATTCTAAGCAACATGGCTGCAGTGTGCAACAGCAACAAGGACAAGCGGAACAAAGTTGCAAACAACATCAGCCACCACCATGCGGTGTATGCTCCTGGTCTGATGGGCTTGGCTCTTTGTGAGGATACCCAGTAACTTGCCTTGTAATAGAACTCCATACATGCACTCAAGCTTGCACTGTCCGTAAGGTGATTCGCCATGTCTATTTCTTGAGACGCCACAGGGCCTTCCCTGCTCATGTTTGCTACCCTTGTGGGGGACGTTGGCATGCCCTCTGCACCAGTAATCTCGACATCCTGACTGCCGTTACCATCGCTGGCTGTGAGCACACTGGGCAAGACAGTCTCTGGCAGGGAGAAATCCTTGAAATGCTGATGTTGCGCACAGGAAGGGCCTCCTTCAACATTAGCCATGACCTGGATAGGCAACAGAAGGCGTTTGGGCCCTGTCCACCTGATGCCCTGGGTGTGCGTATTTGGACAACACAGACACAAGAAAGGAACACGCAGACACTGCAACAGTATGTTGAAGTTCCTAGTGCAGATGATTGAGCGGAAATCAAACCACAATCTGTGCCCCATCTGAAGAGCAGTCTGTGTAAGACTGCGGAACCGACACATTCATCACATCCACAATTTGGGGATTCACATCGCCTCACACTAGCAGTGACGTTGCAAGAGAAATATCCGAGGTAGGTATCGGACGTTATCGGAAGTTAAAGCCAGAGAGAGGCTGCACAGATGCAGCAATCCCGGGCATCCACAGGGGATGGTTCCCCGAAGTCCCAGATGCTGGATTGCAACGGAACAACAAGATCGGTCGGCACCACGGACCATCTGTAAGTGCCATTGACACCCAAAATCCAATCTACGGAACGCGGGCGCACGCTGCGCGGGAGTCGTTTCGTGTCAGGCAGCGCACCCCAGCCTACCTTGCAGAATCTGCGGTCGCCTTTCTCGGAAACAATCCTGCCTGGAAGCTCCCCGGTTCTCTATGCCCGCGAACTCGGAACCACAGCAGACTTGCCAGCCGCGGGCCGCACGAGCATGTGTCGACAAGTGTTCCAGTGCGTGGCACGTCCAGGTCCGTTGCGAGGAAGGTTCGTTGGTCCCCCTGGGCCAGCCACATTGATTGCTTCAGATGCACTCCGAATCCGAGCCCGCATTTTGGGCACCGTTTTGGGGTGCATGGCCATGTAGAAAAGCTACCTTTCTTCCGTTAAGTATTTGTTGTATTGTGCCGAAATGAAACAAAAATAATGGGGAAGTTAGCAGGAAGACTGAATGAGGAATTGGGTGCCGTCCTTGGATCTTGCAACGGGTGGCATCCACGAAGCTATCAACCAGGCCAGGGGAGTTACGGGGTGATAGAGGCCGAGGGACAGGGGCTGAAGGTGTGAATGCAGGGATCACCATTCGTGGGACGGTAATACCAACACGGGATATGGAATCAAGCCTGCTGGTATTTTGCTCAACTGGAGAATGGTGTACATTGAAAAATCAGGTCAATGTCTGGAATTGGCTTCAGTTGCGACAACAGAAAGTGCCAGCGTATAGTCCCCCCCCCCGATGTGACTCGTGTGCCGATCGGCGCGTCAGTTTGGCTGTATTATTCAAATAATCCTGCCAATTGCGGGTACCCCGCTTACGACTCGCGGCGTTGATTTGCACATGTGCGCACTGCACAGGCCTAAGAGTTGTCGGCGAAACAACTCCTTAAGGTATTGATTCTACGACACAATTTGCTTTTGGTCACACTGGCATTGATAGCTGTGATATCCATGATATCGTTATAGCCGTTCATTATGGCCAGTTTCTCATCAGTTTCTTCAACGCATTTTATGGAAACCAATCCACTGCAGTTACAGGACAAGCGGTCTATAGTGCAGAAGAGCACAGTGAAACATCTGCGATATTCTTAACGGCCTGATTAAAATACTCTGTGCCTGGCATCGACGCCTAATGGCTCGTGCAGGCTTTCTACATAATTGATTGCAGTTATTTCAAGGTAAAATCCTTTGTTGTCAGCTGCATGTAAGCAGCAAGACACCCAAATCTACGTGAATGTTAGCCGCTTCTATATGGCGCGTTTTTATGGTCCTGCAAGGTCCATGTCTTGTTGAAGTTTCATCCAGGGACGCCAGTTGCAATATGTGATATTTTCTGGACTTGCACAGGTTTCCTGCTAAATGCACACAAGTTCTGAAGCCTGGAAGTATGGAATTATGTCATTAAACTTTGCAAATATGCAGTTATACTTGCAAAGATCTGCCGAAATAACATCCTTGCCGCTCAGCATTGGTGATGTACGTCACATTTTCTGAATAGATCTCGCGGCTGTCAAGTTCCATTGATGAAGACATATTACTCATCAAGGTAAGGCTATGGAGTTAGCTTCGTATCTTGCCCAAAACAAGCCGTGTTCATGATTTGTCCAAGAAAGTCTCAGATCTTGCACCATGTTGTATCCCAACGAGAATACTTGGTCTTATCTGTTATCATGATTATTTTTCTAGCCCTTAAACAAATGATTATGATCAATCGGATGATTAACGTTTAGTGGTGCACTGGCAACTGCCGTTGACCTGTCACAGTTTCTGTCAGTCAGCGCTGAAGGGTAGGTAGAACTTTGACCACGGGCACGGCGTCGCCACCGCGCCATTCGCCTTGACTCTTATCAATGCAGGCGCCAAGCGCCGGAACTGCATCGTCGGCTCGCTGCAGAAAACCCTGTCAAGCGCCGTCCACTGGAGTCCCGAGCACGTCAGAGACAGCTCCATGAGCCGCGCTACGCGCCTCGCCCAGTTGCACCTGGCGGCTCTGGCGCTCTGTATTGCCTGGGTGAGGAGCACCACTAAGGGTACCTGGCATTTGCACGGCGGGGAGGGTTGGGGCGCAGGAGGCTGTCGCGATGGGCGGCACTGTTCAGCGCCGGCAATTAGGGCGCCAGTCGCAAAAATCCGGTGGGGTTAGGTTCCGCCTCAGAGCCAATGTCACCTCATTCTAATTGCAGACCGCATTTTGTAGGGCGCACTGCTCGGTTAAGCGGGTGTTGTTCATTTGGAAAGCTGCAAAACTCTGATAATTGTTATGCAAATGTATGATGATGGTGATGATTTGCTGCAACGTAATGTATGTATGCATTCCGTAATGCATGGCGTTGCGGCACAGCAGCTGGCGAGCAGATGAACTTGTGATGAAGCTATGATAAATTTAATCATTATTTTGAGGAATTCTGCCACGAAAATGACCCCTGCGGGCATCCGCAGACCATCGACATGTGCTTTCCGGATCACCTGGAGTCGAAAAGCGCACTTCTAAAGCTTTGAAATCTTTCAGAATGGATAGCTAGGAGATGCCTGTTTAAGCAGCGGAACATACGTAGTTCATCACCAGATCCCGATTTTCACATCGCACATATGCGGAGAACTATATAGTTGTCGTTTGCCCGCACTTGATTTGAAGCTATCCACCTCTGATTCTCAAATTTATGCTGTTTTCACTTGTAGACTCATCATGCCAAAATCTATATGATCAAATGCAATCAAGCACAGTCACTAGCAGAAGAAGGATGAAATAACACTTTTGCAAACACACATAAAGCACATTTCGTCAAAGTTCTGCACGCTAAGAGCACAAAAATAACCCAAACCCGTAAACTTTGTACACGTTTGAGCACGTGTCATTTGGGCCTTTTTTCCTAGTGAGGGTAGGGATGCTGCAGAACGACAATGCCTTCTACCACATAAAAAATTCCTGGCGTGTTGGTAACCCAACGAACTGTCGCTTTCGCGACATCTACATTGCCCCACACACCAATTGGAAGCCTCGGATTTGCTTCCTCCTGACATGCGTCAATGTTAGACTGTGGAAGCAGGCAGCAGCAGAATCGAAGACATCGAGTGCGTGGAAAGTTGAACCTGGCGGGGATGGCGAAATCGAGGATGCTCCGGTGCGCCTGTGCCTGAGATACGTTTCTTTTGTATCTTCGCCAACAAGAATTTTTCGTTGCTACTTTTGTCCCAATGCGCCATAAAAAATACTGCATTGATATCTGGCCAATGTCAGAAGTGGAAAAAAGTAGACAAACTCTGGTGAGCATAGCTAGCTTCCCAGCTGTGGTGTACTTGCCTGTCTCCCATGATGCACATACGCAGTTATTACTTTGAATGCCGTACTTTTCAAGTACTAAATGGCGACCATGTCCAGGTGCATTTCCACTGACATCCATAAATTGGTTAGGCGTTGATGCAATATCCACAGCTCCTTGCATCAGCGCCGCTCTACAGAAACGAGCCCTGAAGTATAGCGTTGACCCAAGGGCCTACCAATTCTGAATATAAGCCTACCAAACTTCCAGATGCATCCCAGGGCTGACAAACGGGATCGCTGATGTAGCTTTGCAGCAACACTGCTTTTTTTGAAATGTTCCATCAATATATCTTGTGGGATGGCTGATAACACCGACGCCACGGAGCCACTGGTTAAAGTGCAGTTTCCTGTTGATGACCGTTGTTTCAGTGACCCCTTGCATCAATCCCCAAAACGCTCCATGGACGCCTAATGAATTTCCGGAATGAGCATTCGTGTACATACAGGTACCCATGGGATTCTCGATTGTCCTTGATGAACATTGATTCATCAAATTTTAAATACGCAATGAAATTTACATGCTTTCCAGGAAGGAAGCTATTGCTAATTCCAGAGCATTCCGCAATGCCACAGTGAACAATATGCTCTGGGCAAGAAGAGGCATTTTTTGTGTTTAAACTGTGTCTATACTTCCAAGTCGAATTTTATCCCCCAGAAACCAAAAGAATATCGCCTCAATCTAATGGATAGATTTCATGTCACATTTTACTATAATGCCATCGTTTCCTTACGATTCGGTTGTAAAATTATCTGTATACTTATTTGTTACCCAAAGCCTTTGATACAATAATGTTCGATGCGTGCTTCAGCATCGCAAATTGCATGCCGCTTCGTTAATGGTCTTGCACGTCATTGATAGCTTCCTTCTAATTTTCCAATTCAATGTAATATTACTCCACAGCACAAAAATATATGCCCAAAACGAGGCTGAAACAGATCCAATAATGCGTCACTCAGGAATAGGTCGTATTCTTTGCATTTTTATTCCTTGAATTGGGCTGCCCTCTTTAATGAGCTGATTTCCTAAACCTATCGTTGGATTGCCGGCGGCAAAATTGGATATTACATAATGTGGTTTCGAGGCCAACATACCATATATTATGCATCTTTTGCAACGATACATATAATCTTGATTTAGTCATGGCTTTCTCGTGTGTTTCTGCACAGATCAATTGCAATTTGTACCATTACAAAGACTTCAGTTTCAATCCCTTCCCCACGGCAGGGACTTTTCCGGCGAGAGTTCTCGACTACGTGCCAGCCGCGCAAGATCAGAATACGGGGCCCTATCCTTTCTGGAGGGACACCAAAATCCTCATCCAAAACGAAAAGATTTATTTGGTTGACAACTTGGAGGGAACCGACCCCGAAAGCTCAAGTCTAGTAGCCATACGACTTGTGGGTTTTGAAGATGTTTATAGGTGAGGGTGAACCAAAGAAAACGGGAATCCTGTTTGCGTAAACTTGCGGAATTTGTGTACCATGGGAGCGCCATTCATTTGGCAACAAATTGTTGCTTAATATATACAATCATGCGCCTGGGTTGAATTTTTACATGGAATTTTATATACTC
Organism: Ostreobium quekettii; assembly: GCA_905146915.1. Classification (NCBI taxonomy): domain Eukaryota; kingdom Viridiplantae; phylum Chlorophyta; class Ulvophyceae; order Bryopsidales; family Ostreobiaceae; genus Ostreobium; species Ostreobium quekettii. Next base: position 131,932 of record CAJHUC010000713.1, on the reverse strand, counting down.
ATAAGTTGAGCCAATAAATTCATTCCTTCATTCAATGCTTCATCAACTTGCATTGGGCAAATAGAATGCATCATATGGAAGGAGAGTCACGGAACTCAACCGTGTTAAATATCCTGCGAAATCAAGCAGATTTTGGAATATAAATGTCAGCCTTCTCCTGTTGGTGCTCAGGACTCCACAGGAGGTGTACCTGCAACAAACGGCGATTAGTTCCATGTTTCGGATGGTGGAGGCGATAGATGTTCGCCTGTACCTTCGACATCTGCCCGAGAGACTCCTTGTCCTGACATTGCAGCGATCCCATATCACCCAGGTGGTGGCTGGTAATAATCACGTTATGTGGGTGGAAGAGGTGGTTTCGAGACCAGGGAGGTAGGAAAGATGCTTGATTTTCTGCTGTCCACGTTAGCCACGGTTTTAAGATGCCGTTGCGCGAGGTGCCCTCAACGGAACCCGACATCACTCTTATAGTTCGCAAAATTCTTCTGCTGTGTAAAGATTGTATCCCATCAAATTGTGTGCTTTAGCGTTTCGTGATTTTTTCCGCTTCCCATTGAGGAACACTCACCGTCCGAACCCCACACAACGTTGCACATGTCTGGAGCTAGGTTAGTTGCCGCACTCTGCGCACGTGCATCGGACTACAGAATGATGCTGCCATCCAGACGTGCTGCTGCATTGATTTCTCCAATTGCATGAGTACCAGAATCAATGTGCGTGCTCATGCAGATTCGAAATCAGGAGATTCAATGAAGATACTCTGCAGACGAAGACTGTTGTGACTGGGAGCGACCCTGACACCTTTTCTTACTCCCTTCCGACCTCGTGCCGCAATTGGATGGCCTATCAGCGCTTCGACCATGCGACAAATCAGTCCACGGTGTGGCTGCGCGACACAGCCACCGGCCTCAGCGAGCAGCTCACCCCCTCAATGGGCGACAGCAATCACATATTTCCAGTCATATTCCAAGCACGACACCTGGACGCCCTGGACGATAGGCAGGGCGAAGGGGACGGCGGGGGTCTGCATTGCGGATCGTGCCTGTTGATGTGGATTGAGTCATCCGCTGAGGTGACGTTGAATGCGGGCGGCAACAATGTCATGCAGACGCAAACAGGCGCCATATCAGATGCGGTGGTCCATCGGTTGGAGGTGCCTTGCCGCCACTGGTTCTCCCCTCTGACCGAGGCCGTCTGGAAGCAAGGGGGCAGCTCACGTTTCCCAGTCAGGGATGAAGAATTCAGCCTCATTGTGGATTTGCTCCCAAACAGGGACTACATATTCTTCCTGCTCGGAAAGCCCGACGCAGAGGGGCAGATTGTCCAGTACAAAGTTCGAACCCTACGGCTCGAAGACAATCTCATTGGCGAGCTCCCGGAGACGACATCCACGTACCCTCTCTCCTTCCAGGGAGTGCATGGCCAGGCGATCCTGCTGTGGCAGCATCGGGGGCACGCAAAGGCATGGCAGTGCTTAGCGGAACTGACCAAATCCGTTGGGACCAGGTGGCATTTATGCACCACATGCAGCACAACTTTACTGCCAAGTTTCATGCCTGAAGGGGAAGTGCGTTTCTTCCGCGTCTCAAGGTGCTTTGTTTGCAATGAACGGCAAACCCACAAAGGGCCGCCTTCCGGAGCATACCCCCCCCCCAACCCCCCCAACCCCCCCAACCCCGCCTCACCGCACGCATGCGGCAAGGCTTTGCGCTTCCCGTTGGGCCCAATCCCCGTTCATGCCATGCACGCTTCATTTGCAGCGGAACGCATTGCCAGTACCCGTTTTGCCACCACAAGAGACACGCATTGACCTACTTGTGCTCAAACAGTTTTCTATCATTCAGCGTGCCTGATTGAACTGAAAAGTTGTATTTTTTACGCAGTCGGAAACCTGGAGATTAGGTAAATTTTGATGTAGGTTCTAAAGCCCGCGCTGAAAGGAAAACGCTGAAGCGGAACGCAGAAGCGTTAACGAATAGTGGCGGTTGAATGGCCTGAACATAATGAGGTCTAGCTAGCAAACTTCGCGAATGCTTTTGAACACTTCACACCCCAGTAGATTTAAGGGCTGAAAAGGCTGTCATGCTTAGTATTTGAACCTTCTAACGTTTGGACTGTACTATTAATGTTTAATGCAAAGAGCGAGACTATCACTGAGTCAAATACCGTCAGAAATGTAAAGGCATCCCCTACCTCTTAATTGCTCATTTAATGCCCGTGTTCTACGCGATGCAGATACTATTTCTGATGAAATTGAGCGACGTGGGCACCTTCACATTTTGCCACATCGTCCAGACGAACACCAGCTCCACTGCGGCCCTGTTCAACGATATCGTAGTATGGAACGAGGACCCTTCAGATGGCGCAGGTTCTGAAAGATCCAGCACGCTGAAGCTACTGGATCTGAACAAGGACAACGACGAGCTGTTCGACTCGCTTGATAGATTCCCCATGGATGGAAACCACATAGCAGACAGCGACAACGACGAGATTGGAGACAAATCGGACCTGATAAGAAACAGGTGGGCAGATTTCGAAGCCGGCTGCCCATGCGGAGAGCGGCCACTTCGCCGGCAGCGTGTGTCGGAGTTGCTCCATGATTATGGGGGAATTGTGGCGCGTACGGAGGGCGTGGATTTGCATCCGTGTAGCGATGACAGAAAACTGACGCTCTATTCATTGCTTGCATGTGCTCATTCTATGTGCCGTAGAGTTATGTTTGAGCTTTGGCAAGTTTCGCAGCCACGTTCACCGCAGCCGCAGGCGTCGATGCTCGTTTGCAAATTTGGAGATTGTAAGCATAATTTGCGTCAATTTATTATCGCGTCATACATGGGCGATTCGAATCTCTGCCGAAAATGTACGATATGGCAGCAGCTACTGTTTTGCAGGGGCCTCAAAAAGGATGGAATATTGCAATTGCTCGTAATTACTGAATAAATTTGCATTAACACCACCTCGTCCGGGCCTGTGCATATGTGTCCAACAATTAAGCTCATTAAGTGTGGCATCTCAGGGGCAAATGCGTGAACTCAAGCAAACGCGGCGAATGTATGGGCGACCTAATGATATTGTACGCCATGTGGGGCGGATACGTCACCATTTCGACACTGGTGCTAGGCCTTGGAATCAAGTGGCACAAAAGGGCTAAGGCCGACTCTGAAGCATCTCACGATACAGCCATTCAGAATATGTCCACCGGTGGTGTGGCCCCACCAAAGCAAGGTGTGATCCATTTTCTGTATTCTGCATCATGATCAGCACTTGCTCATAGTATGAGTGAATGTTGTGGATTCATGTTCTGACTGCATGAATCAGCCCTTCTCTGGCCCGTACATTTTGAAATTCGGCATCCTTGCCTTCTGGTGAATCGCCACGAAAACCTTTATGTACTGCAATGTGCAGATGGTTGCATTGTGCACCAAAATTTAGTTCTTTTCTTCCAATTTTGAACAGGAATGAGAGAATCGGGTTCTCTCCTTTCCTCACCTGATGATCAATAAGAACAGTGTTGCTGATCAAATGAAGGGAAAGATACGATGAAATACAGTGCTTCCACTGCGCCACTGGGTGCGATTGAGTATACTGGTGTCCTATAAGAACTTCAGTAAAGATTGAAGGCACGAAGTTGGGGTCAATGCCACTTAGACACCTTCCGCGCCGGAACATTTTGCTGGCCTAATGGGAAATGCCAAATCATTAGGCCAGGAAAATGGAATAAATCTTCGCATCCACCTCAGCCCGTGACTCAGAGCTATTACGGATGAGCGTCAACTTGTGTTGGAAACGAAGTATTTGTGTCATTTATGTCACGGGAGTGAAGCCTTTCCTGCATGTGACTCATTCGACTCATTGTCAATATGTCTTCCATGTTGGGCATTTTGCTCCCGTAACAATGAACAGGCTAGTGCGTGAGCTTGCACAATAAGAAGAGGTGATTGCAGCAAGTTTGCCATCGACGAATTGCGCATTATATCAACAATAAACAGCAAACAGAAATCTGTCCTGTCTCTTAATCCTAAAGTATTAAATATGAAGCAAATACACAATATACAGCATATTACCCGTTAGCTTTCAATTCAAATTGAAACAAGAGTGGAATTCAGGTAGAAGGAGCTCTGCTCTCAAAAAGGACGGAAATACCAGTGATGGGAGGAGCGTGGAGCTCGGGAAGCGACGGGTATCCGAGATGATATCGTCTCTGGAGTCTCAAGATGCTGATGAATTGCCAGTGGAAGAAGAAATACCATCATTCAGCACTCTAAAGTGAGCATATACATTCTAGCCAGGGTAGGTTATTTGTTGAAACGGAGCCCATCCAAAATGGATGTATTTGGTGCCTATATGGGGTGGAGCTGACATAGATAGTGTCGCTAGTCTAGAGTCGCGTTCGAGATTTGTACATGCTTGTCAGTGCCTGTTTTAACTGACAAACAGAAAAGAGCTCTTTGCTGGAAGTTGCTGTGATAGGAGAAATGCACTACATGCCAGCGTCTCTTTCCCATGGCGAGGCTTGCTCATTAAGTGAATTACATCCACATATTTGTTTTTGAATTTGAGTAATTTAACCTGAGGGCATCGCAGAACACCACGCAGCTCCGTCTCGCACTGCTTTCATCGTATCGTGTCTCTAATTGCGAAGGTGCCTTTTACTTGTGGTCATCCACAAAAGCCTCAGGCAATGGGGCAGAAAGGCATAAAAAATACTGATGCGTAGATCCATTTTGCATGGATTTTGATGTCAGGAGATGATGCACACACGTCCAAAGATTCGCGATGATTCAAGTTGTACCTACAGACATGCCCACATGTAGCCTGTCTAAAACGATGGAGGCATTTAGTGGCTCACAATAAAATATCTATAGCTTCAGAGGCAGCAGTGTAGATCCTGATATAGCACAGCGCCTGACCATTGATGAAACTCATTCTTCCTCGCCAACACACTCCACTTTCCATTCTAGCGTTGCAGCAGTGCACCAAAACTTGCATGTCAATTGAATGTTCGTGCAATTTGTCACATTGGTGTATCAACGTCCGCCACAAATCCGGATCCCAGGGTCCTGTGCGAGACGCATTGCAGGGTGACTAGTGCCCCACCGACATTCCAAAAAGTGCAAAATCACAAACCTGTCATGTACGCGAAGGATGACAGATTTGATGTCTTTGAGGAGATGAGGGAGACATGATATGGAAGCGATGTGTGCCCGCGGCAGGCTGGAATTTGCTGAGTTTTTCTGCCACGTCATTGTCCTTGGACTCACAGTAGTCAGCCTCGTCCTTGCGACAGTTCCCTTCTGGTCCCCTACCCCGCCAACGCTCAAAACGCGGCTTCTCTTTATGTGGATTGACTTCTTCATCACTTTCGTTTTCCTCTCCGATCTTGTGGTAGGCGGGACTCCTTTTCCAGCTGCAGATCGCTCCCTGCCAACACATTAATCAATCAAGCCAAGACGTGTTGTGACCCGACAGCGATGCAAATAGCCGTTGCAAACTAAGCTTCCATGCGTGCAGAAGGATTCAAAATTTGATACATATGCTACCATGGTTGATGTAGACAGTTCAAACGTTCATTTGTGCTATTGATTGGTTAGGGAACTTAGATTATGCACTGTCGATCGTAGCGTTCCATGATGAAGAATGAGAAAATTTTCTGCTCCATGATAAGAGCATTTTCAGCCCACTCGCCGACTAGCGTGCTGCAATCTTCATATGTATATATAGCGAAATTTTCCTCATGCCGTGATCTTCCTTGGACAGGTGCGATACATTCTGAGGGATAGGTCTCGCTATCCGAGTTTCCTCCGATTCATGAAATGCAATTGGAGCGATGTTCTCGCCCTCACAACAGACATCCCGGGTGCCACAAACATGGGAGCCTTCAGGTTTCTTGTCATTACAAGATTCAGGCATGTGCTGCGGCTGTTCAGAGTGACGAGGGTATTCAAGGTTGGTAGCAAACCGCGTTGTTCCAAAGGTAGCTATCCCAGAGTTCCCTCCACAGATGCCGGATCTCTGATTCTACAACGCGTGCTTGGGAGACTATAAGGCATGTCATGCTCATTGAGCATCACTGCTAACACTTCCATTCAAATCGATACACATCAGCTGGACCATTTTGCGTGTCTCCCGCTTCAACTTTCGTTTGAAGGTTGACCACCGCGCTGAACATGGCTCATCAATCGGGTGGCCCAAACATGCGCATTTTGGCTCAATTTGCAGGGAATTCAAAAGAAAGAGCTCCTTCGCTTGAACGCTGTGGGGTGGAGAAGTTGCCGGAACGACATAGAAAAAATCTGAGGAATCTGCACTCCGCAAACATCCCGCACACAAATGCCCCGCATGCAAATGCCATGCACAAGTCTTGTAGCACAATCCATGTGGGCGCGGATTTTTCCAAACTTCGCTTCGACGACAGGGTGGGCTCAACCCAGGGGGACCAAAAGGATCAAATAGAGGATTCAGAAAAGTTCATGGCCCATATCAGCTCGCCTGTCAAAGGCAATTGCAATCTACTGCTAATCCAAAATCCCACAAAACAACTGTGGTAAGCTTGCGGTGAGATTTCCCACGATGGTTGGCTTTGCAGAAGCTAAAACACCAGAATTGACAATTGCGAATGAAAGAAATCCCTTCAGCAGCTGTAGGTACTACATACTCCATGCAATGCAGGTATTTCGCGTAGTGCGATTCTACAGAAGAATGACGAACCAGAATTGGTTTCTGGAAATCATGATCAACAGACCCACGACATTTTTGATTCTTCTGCTGGCGGTCATCCTTCTCATCAGTGCCTCCTTCATCAAGATCATCGAGCAGAACAACCAGGAAGAATTCCAGTCGTTTCTCAACACGCTGTGGTTCACGCTCGTTACCATCACGACCGTGGGATACGGCGACATGGTGCCCAAGGCCCTGGTGTCGCGCGTCATCACTGGGGGTCTCATGATGGTGGGCATTGGAATCCTGGGGCTTCTGACCGCCACTCTTCTGAAGAAGCTTCTCATGGGTGGGCAGGTGATGACAGGCCCTTGTGAATAGTCCTGCGCCTTGGCGGAGTGCACGCATCATATTAATCGATACCTGAAGAGCACCTGTGTTAGCTCAAAAATTGTTCTGAAGCCGTCATGATGCAGCTCCAAATCCCCGTCTTTTCAATTGCATGGCAGCTATCATAGAACTTAATTCAGCAAGAAGACCATCAATTGCATGCTGTTGAATGCATGCACGCAGTGTTACAATACAATGGGGTTGACTTTGGATGACATGGCTGCAGCTTTGTAGAATCCACAATCGTGATGCGGTGTGACAGTTCAAAGTGCCGGTTTAAAATGCGAAGGAAACAGAATTCTCAAAAGCGGTATGCTCCAAATTTAAACTCTTGCTCCAATCCATAAGCGGTCAGTGTTTGTCCGATACGCGGAATTTTCACATATTTGTTTCCGTAGTGGACAGCGGGTGGCGGGTGGGTTGGGGTAGGGGTGTAGGAAACGGGGAATGCACTGAGGCAGACTCACTCAAGAGCTGGCCCTAATCCGCGCCTCGCACGTGGGAACTCATGAAAGGAGGCTACAATTACGCCCGCATCATCCTTGCCCCCAAACTAGTGTGACATTAATGGCGGCTTAATGCATTCAAACTCTACAGAATACAGGAAGTTTAATTGACGATGACGAACAGCCATTCGATGGATCATCGCACAGTTGTTCAGCGCTGATTGTTGGCGTATGTTTGATTTTGAAGGACAGTCGCCGACAAAGGCCTTTTCTAAAAAGTGCAACACGCAATTATCATACAGAATTCAAGCATACGCCCACAGCTTGCTGCATACGCCAGTTCACCACATTATTCCGTACTTTGTGTGAGTGCGTGCGCTTCTCAGTGATGGCTTGCGTGTTGAATCCTTTCCAGAGCACAGCCGAGCTGGAACGCAGGAAACAGCAGAACCGAGTTCGGCTAGACCTGCTGAAGGCGGAGGCAGCTCGAATGCTAATGGCATACAACCCGATGGTGACGGTTTATGGGGAATATGTGTCTCGAGCTTTCAGGTCAGACAAGGAATACAGAGCGGCGCACAATGTCCACAACAGCAGCTTCCTCAACAAAGAAGTGGCCTTGTCTTCTGAGGACGTTCTTCCCCTTGAGGTCGGTCCGCAAAGCCATCGCCAGCACTTAGGTTTGAGTGCACCAATCCAACTTCCAAGTGTCCCAATCTGGTCCCAGGCATTTGCTGACCAAAGCGCAACGAGATCGTTCTCTTGCGGTGCTTCGAACAGCACATGAACGTGAATCAACTGGGTACATTCCATCCAGACTGTTGCATTTGAAGGCGCATCATATTTCATCATGCTTCTTGAAAACAACAGCACATGTCTTGATCCCCTGAACCCGTCATCGTCATTACTAAACTAGTTGCCTCGCCTACAATTAATAACCGATTCCATCGCTCTCCACGATGCGGCTAGCACCCATTGGCAGAGCGCGGTCGTTGTGAATATTGCTGTGCCTCGTAACTCCTGAGTGTGCATTCAGGTAATGATGTCAAGGGGCACCACCAAATTCAGCGGCGCCAGTGCCGATGGTGGCTTCCAAGAACACGAGCTCAAGGCCCGACAGAGATGCAACAGAGAAAGGGAGGTGTTGAAGTCAATATACGACAGCAATCCTGGCAATCCAACCCTGAGTCCAGAGGTCAAGCTGCTTTTTTTGTTGAAATATTTCAAGTTGGATGACAGCAAGAAGGGCGTGAAGGACTTCGATGCCTTCCATGATGACTTGAAGACCATCTTGTTCAACGCCCCCACGCCGCAGGGCCTGTTTGTCGCCCGGGCCATAGCCTTGCAAGAGGAAATGGATGAATACGGAAACTTGCCACCCGGCTCAAAGGCAGATCTAAAGGTAAGGCCATCATCAGAAGGCAGTGAGGCGAAGCTTACCCTTCAACATTCATTCCACAATCCCGCGCCAATGGGCGGCCGCTTCAAGGCATACCGCTAACCATCATATAACATATAACCGTTTTCACTGCCACGAAGAGATTTTCCAGCAATTATCGTTGTAATTTACGATACGCGTAAGTTCCTGATGACCACGTCAAGTTGGGAAACGACACCAGGATGCAACTGAGATTATGTTAGTGGAACCCGCACCACCCACCTCGCAGCTGCAGCGTTGATGGTGTACAGCGGCGCACCCTACCATCGTGGTGCGCCCTGCCCATTCGCGAGGCAGCACATCATCCATGGCAAAAAGTCCACACGTTGCACCAAAGCACATTCGCCCTTTCCGGTGGTCCAAAACTTTTCCACTGCCATTCGCCATGCCTTGGATGCCAGGCATCAGTGACGCGCCCAAGATGGCGCCCTCTGACGCGCTGGGGCTCTTGCCCACGGGCATCTCTGTATCCACCAACAAGTTGTCATGGGCACTGTGGCGAATGGCCTTCATCATGGTACAACTCCTCCAGCATTGCACTCCTCTGCATCTGCAGGATCCGATAGATAGCGTGCTTGTGCGTATCGAGGAGACCCTCCGCCGATATTACATTCACGTAAGGCAAGACTACCAGGAGATCATGCTGGAATTCACGCTGCTCGCCTTCATGTACGACCGGGTCTTGAATGCACATTGGGCGTTGAAGAACGTCCGGCACACCGAAACTGCAGTGAAGGCCTTCCCTCCAATCAGAAAGCGATTCCAGATCAAGTCCTTTGGCTACCAAGCAACGACGTATGGGGAAAGCGACTTCTCCAGAAAGGTAGGGATTCTGCTTGGGTTGGCAGTTCATGCAACTAGAGGTATTTGGCACCTTCGCGTGAGACAAGCTGCCCAGCAATTCGCGCTGCGGAAGCCTCCAAGAACGATTGTGTCCGTATGCACGGGCGATGTCCGGGCCAGCTGAACTGAGTTGGTATCCGAGCTGCGATCATGTGGTGGGGTCCGTCCTATTATGATCATAGCGTGGCAGAGGACGTGATTTGGATTCGCGGCACACTTCCTGTGCGCCCCATTTGCAGGGTGCTGCGCTTGTGGCCGTTAGCAATATTGTATGTCTCAAGTGAGCATGACCCCTGCCGCCAGCTTCCACTTGTTCCTCCGTGAGCGTATGCCTGAACTCTGGAACACCTGCAAGGCTTCTTGCATCGCGAGTTGTGACACAGCGGAAACGGTATGGGCAGGATCTCATCCCAAAGATGAATTTCATCAGCAGGCGCGCCGACATGAGCGTCACAACAACAGTCAGGCAGTCTGAAAAAGCGGCGCTCAAGCAGTTGGTTGTTCCCAAATTGGCGTCCGTTGTGGCTAAGGTCCAGACTATCAAGAATTCTGTCGAAAACGGCAGTCAACCCAAGAGCGTAGCATGGAGATTGGCAAGGCAGAACTTCCATCAAGGAAAGATAGCCAGCCTTGACGAGGAGAGCAGTGGATTGATGAAGGATGGCGAAGCAAAGGAGCAACAGCAGGCAAAGAAAGGGGACGCCCCCAGCTGACAAGTGCTATCGAAACTGCTTTCGTTGGAATGCGCCTATCTCAGGCGAGGGGCCAGCGATTGACATGAGCACGGTTCCATGTACTGAGTGGAAATAAAGGAGCCGCACGGGGCCAGGGGCAGCTACGGGAAAGGCGGTCGTTGGAAGAATGTGTGCCAAAATGCACCAGGAAGGCGGGAGCGGTAGTTTGGAAGGCACTCTTTGGGTAAATCGGTGTGGCTAGACAGGAATGACTCTTCTCAGAATCGATATCAGTTTTTGAGGTTGCGAAATTTGGCAGCTCAGTTTTAGAGCCAATGGGCATGGAGATGGCCATGGAGCGCCACAAAAGAAAAAATGGGAGGGAGCCCACAATCGTGGTGGCCCGTGGCGCTGCGAAGTTGCATAGCAGGCTGTCTTGAGAGGCAAAGGTTCACCGATGCACATCTTGTGGAAGCAATGGGGACCACCAGCAGTAGACATTCGGAAATCGCGCAATTCTAAAGTGTGGCGAGGAAGCGAATGGCACTTGTAGGCACGGCCAGGCCACTAGTATTCTTGATTCGTTATATGTTCTCTCCAGCGGCACAGGAAGGCACGTCGAAAGAATACGCCACCACAGCAGGGTATTAGGTTCAGCACATGCTCCACTATCGCTGCAGTCCCTGAAACGCAATGCAGACAAGACACTGGTGCGAGAATCCGGCAGGGTGCATCAGTCCACTCCACACTTGCAACCTACGCATCCTATCTGTCCTACCATATTGGAAGAATGTGGACATTGACTCTTGCACAGATGGATACACATCTAATTGACACTTTGCATGTGCTCTTCCTTTCCAGCTAATGCGGCTCTTAACCATGGAGTCGCTGGTGTAGCCATTTTGAGTCACCGCTGCCGACGCACAGTGCAAGACAATGCCCGCCACAGGCCAATAGTAGTTTACTGTCACACAACTATTTTTGGACTGGAAAGCAATAGCAGGTCAACCACTTACAAGCAACTGAAACACCAATGCTCCTGAAGAAGCCCACATCCCCCCGAACCTCAATCCCCTCCACATGAGTGCGTGATCTCCACCCACGGAACAAAATGGCATCCTAACCATGCGGTGATTTTCATGCAGTTGTACGGCACTTCAATTTTCCTCAGATTCTGCAGCCCTGCAAGGTAACCATTCTCCATATCTAAGACCAGAGGTAGTGCCATGAAGCAGTACATCGTCCACACAGTCAAAAACAACGACACCAGCAAGGATTGACCATCCAATTGTTGGCTTGACTTTTTGGGGCACTCTCCACCTTGTGCATTTGTGAGGGACAAATCGCAGGGGGCTGGAATGGGCGAGCTGGTCTTTGTATGGGGCGCATGGAACTTATCATGAGCGATACACGACAACAGGACATATTCTCTCATGTCAGTTCATCAGTACATGCCATTGAAGTACAAAGCATTGCAATTTGTTTGTCCCATCCAAGTGACGACCATGTCTTCTTTGAGACTGAGCACCCTTCGGACACTCTTTGGGGGTGTGCATCGCCTTTCAGTTTCAAGTTAGGTGACATAACGCCCACATCCCTTCTGTTAGGACAAGCTGGCACATTAACTTTTCAATGGGGTGCAAAATTCTTGGAAAATAAACTGCAAACAACACAAACGGCCTGTTTGCATGTTTAAAAACGCTACCTAGCAGCTGCAGTGATCACCAACCTACCTTCCATTGGCTTTGTCCATGTATCACACGCACATGCACCATCTTCCATCCCAGTGCCCCCCATCAGCAACACACGCAGAGTTGGCATGGAAAACAGTGCTTCTGTGAATGTGCTGATTCCGACCTGGACGTTCCGTCGCAATGACAGCACCTCCAAGTTCACACAGTGTGCCAAGAACAGCAGCAGAGGTCCTTCGCTAACAGCTGGGCAATGCTCCAACTTGAGGCAACGTAGGAACGCTGTGACACTCAACAGCTGAAAAGCTGTTGTGCAGATCGGGCTTTGGCTAGGAAGCATTCCTTCACAGGCAGGAGTGTCTTGTGCCTGAGGTGGTACTGATGAGAGTGTCTCAAGAACAGTGCCAGTGACCTGAGCAAGACCATGAATGAATCATACCAAGAATCATTCCTCGTTCAATGGCATGTTTTCATTTCAGGGTCAAGATCCATACAATTTCTCTTTGAAACTTTACCACCACAAGACGATTATATCTTGAGTCCCTACACTTACGTGGAGAGACAAACAGGCAAATGAGGCATGCAGCAGTGTAAACCACTGACAGTGGGGGTCTCACCTTTCTACATTCGGACAGATCTAATGACTGCAAGCAAGCAAGCTTTGTTAGATCTGCCACACCTCGATCTGTCACTTCCTTTGCCTTTGTTAATGTCAGCCTCTGCAGGAATGGCAGCTTGGCCACAGCATGGCTGAGCCCAACATCTGATACAACCGTCGCACAAAATAGCAGCAGATCTCGAAGCAATGGGCATCCATCCACTATGAATATCAGCAGTGCGTCATCTATTTTGCCAGCATTTGTGACCTCCAGGTGTTCCAGCCTAGACAGCACTCCACAAGGGAGCCCAAAATCTAGCGTTGGGGCACGAACGAGGCCTGTGAGGAGCAACAGAACTTCTGGAACAGAAATGCACCCTGCACCAAAGCAACGTCAACAACATTCAGGGTACAAAACCAGCCTCACCACAGCGCAAGGGTAAAGTGCTGCAGCCAACAATATGCAAACTTGGAAAAAAAAATTGGTTGCCAATGCCCAGCACCGACTCTCCTCAGACGGGATGAGAGCCAAAGTTGAATACCTTCCAGACACTGGCAAGCGGGACCAAACAATTGTGAAACTTTCTGGAAGCACACCTCACCTGGGATTGTAACATGTATAAGACGTGCGCATCGAGCAGGGCACTGCTTCAGGGCCCTGACAAGGTTTTCAATGGCATCAAGGCTGCTGCCTAGTGGACCTGTGCCAGCCTTTGGCATTTTGGAAGATGAAGGCAGAACCTGCGATGTGTAACTTCCTCGATGTGGCTGCCTGCATGCTGCTGTTGCACCCAGTTCCGTTGGATCCAAGGCAGTACAGCCAGAAACATTCAACTTCCCCAAGTTGGGGCAGTTCAGAAGCAGTTGAAGTATGCCTGTCGATGTCACGTGAACGCAGTGATGGAGATTGAGAGACACAATCCCACTCATGTGTTTTAGGGTCCTGTCTGTGATGGCAGTGCCTGAAACACGCAATGTGACGATTATCAGCACTTCCTCTTGACAGCCAGCCACATCATTGACTGGTAAAGGCTAGTAGGTGATGCTCTATAATATTCTGAAGTCCATAGCACTCTGCGGATATACCAGCACTAAACACAGGCAGCCTTTCGCCCAGAGCAAAGATGCAAAACAAGGGGGAGACACTGTCACCTGAGACTCCCAGCACAGCCAAGCCTGCGCATGGTGTCTTGTTGTCACTCACACCTTCCTCCATGGGACAACCATCACGTAAGCAATCTGAGCTGTTATGCATACACAAAGACTTGCAAACGGCAGCCATGGAGTCATCACTTAAGGGCACCCTCCTGCGCTTTCTGACTCTGTTTCTTGCTAGCTGGGATCTGCCCAAGTTGAGGTAACGAAGATTCCTAAAAGAAAACACAAAGTCGTGGGCTGTCATTGGGTTTGTCTCAAATTTGGGCAAAGAGCAGTTCAGGTTCCAAGCTGGGTGAGAAGTCCAGAGGAAGTGAAGCACGGAGGGTTACACAGGGACACATGGATGCTTGAACCGGCCAGAACCAGGGCAACAGCCTCCACAAACCTCAAGCATGTCAGATGTCCAACTCCTTCGTCAGAAATCAGTAAACCCACTGCCATCAGCCTCTGCAAGCGTGGACAGTGCACAGCCAGCCAATGCAGTGCTGTGTCAGAAACATCTGAGCAGTACGACACATCCAAGCATGTGAGGTTCTCAGCCCAAGCAGCATGCACGTTTGCCACATCTTGGGCCTCTGTATGCCTGTTGTAACCCTGTGATGCAATAAACATTGGCAGCAACACAACGTCAATAGCTTGTGCTTACTGCTGTCACGATTCTCCCTGATACAGAGTCTGTTTCATCATCCACGAAATGACAATAATTTATTGCAGCACCTTCTGCTCCTACCAAAGAGAAGTGCATTTTCATGCATCAAAAACATTGCTGCAATGTGTTCACTGAATGTTGCAGCTGCCTCAAAGTCAGCATCGAATCGGACTACAATATGAGGGCATGTTTTATGTTGCATGTTGCATGCCATTCCTGTCGTGCTGAGAAGCTGTTACATCAGTGTCTGGAGAAGACTCACAAATCTCGCTGAGAAGAATTGCCCACTGCATGCAAAACATCCTTTCTGTTGAAAAGCAATTTCACAGCCACAGTTTGAGCACTCCTTGAAAACAAAGTGCGTACCTGTGGCAGGCACGTTTGACAAATTGCACCCCACAGGTCTGTAATGCCAGCAACTTTGAGCGTCCGCAGACCCCCGCTTCTTCCTACATGGAGCAAACAATCGTTCACAGGGAGCCTGACACCTGAAAAGAAGTCATTTTGTGGTAGCAATCTTCTCATGCACTCCTAGAACCACATGGAATTTCAGGCCTGCAGTCCACAGTCGTTCACATAGTCCCCTTGACGAAAACAGACTATGGATCACCTTGGGGATGGGTTTTGCCATCTCTTGCACCTCCAAATGACTGGAGCAACACCGCCACCCCTGTGCCGCTGACATGCATGCACCCCCTCAAGTCGATGTGATGCAGGTTTGGGCACAGGCTGCTGAGCTTCCCAAGCAGTGCATCAGTTACGCGTGTCCCTCGAAGGACCAAGCTGTTTATTCGTTCAGATGCCGTCCCATAGCCAAGCAATGCGGTGTTGTCCAGAAATCGACAACCACCAATGTCCAGCACTTCAAGCTTCCCAGCAGCTGACAAGTACATACCAACCCCAGCTGGAGTCAGCTGCCAGCATTCTGAAACATTCAGTGTCCTGCACAACAACAGCGCTTCAGGGCTACATGAGGCAATAGTCCTCAAACAACAGTCAATGATTCCCTATCGCTAGCACAACAACTACTGCAAGCTATGTCGTTTGTTTCATGTCATGTCTACCCCACATGCAAATTGTGCCAACACCAATTCCAGCTACATCTGCGACCGGATTGAAAAACAGTTCAGAGCCCACAACGTGTGTACCTCGTCCAGTCATAATTTATTGAGAAGACATTCATGCAGTTGACAAACCTTTGGCAACACAGTAGAAAGAGGGGCTTGTAAATCAGTGTCAGGCGGATAGTGCACTGTGCAACATGTCTGTGAAACAATCTGATTGCAAGGTGAACACAATTCTAATAGCCAAGACCTCAATTTAGCTTGGAAATTGGACTTGGTTTCTCATGTGCACATGGCTAAACGAACAACTTCCAATTTGTGTCAGTGCAGCGACCTGCCTGTGCATTCAGTTGACACTGTTCCAACGAGTGCTCTTGTGCCATTGACCACTTTTCATTTGAATCTTGCATGCACAAAGGATGCGTTTCTCCCAATGCGATTTGCTGCTGCGTAGCCTCACAAATTTATTGTAGGGTGTGTGTGACTGACCTCAGATCATTGCACGATGTCAGATGCAGCACAGATGTAACTTTCCAGCAGCCCTGGATGTTGAGGCTTTGGAGGTTCTTTAGCGCTGTCAGTGTCTGGAGGCCTCTATCAGTCACCCAGCAGCACAGACTAATGTCCAAATTCGTGAGATTGCAACAAGTGCCAACCAGCTGCTCCAGCACCTCGTCTGTCAACGTCACCACATCCGCGAAACTGATGCTTCTAAGGTTTGGGCAGTCTCCATGCAGCAACTGTGTGAGGCGGGTGGCAGAAAGGTGGTAATTCCCTGCCAACGACAGGGCAGCACGCCGAAATACCCACTCCTCACTCCACAGGACACTGCAGAATGACACCCTTTTTCTCACAAACCATACCGCACAATGACCATTCGATTGAACCTAACACTATTTCAGTGTGCTGACCTTTGTAGCCCACACTAAATCACCTGAACCATAACTATACATGCAAACTCAGCGTTGCGCTTGCGTGCAACCTGGTGCCACAAATACTTCAGCAATGAAACTCCGTATGTTATTGGTGAAAACACATTTCGCAAACAACATTATGTGCGCCATCGATGCCCAAGGCGTGTGTGGGGCAAGGGTTTAGAATTCCTGGGCACACAGGAAATTCTCATCTATCGTATATATCATCTCTCCGCACAGTCACCATGGTCAAAACCATTTATTGCTGATAGAAACATAAGTTGAGAAACAGAGCATCAACACTTCTTCTGGTACAATTTAGATTAACACCAAGAGAAGCCGAATGGGCAGCAAACAGAAAAGGAAGTCCTTGCGCACTGCAAACGTAAACTACCTGGCTAGGACGTCATTGAGATGCTTTGTTGCAACCACCAGCTCAAAGATGTCCTGCTTCAATTCAGACGGGAGTATACACAAACCATGCAGGTTCCCATGATGATCAGATGATATGATCAAACTGGCAACGCAACGGACACAAATCGCGGTAAGCTTTGGAACGCTGTTCCTTGTCACTCCTGCTGCTGTTGTGGCAGATCCAGACAACTCTTCCACTTCCCTGCACACATAAACATGAACTGATCTCTTAGCGGCAAAATGAAATATTCGAGGCTGTGTGTGCATATGACCAATCTAAACAGCTCCAAAGCCAGCTTTGCTGCTTTTTTGTATACTTGTATCTTGGATTCTGTTTGTGCGATGAGGCCGCCATGGCCCCCACCTGACAACACGATCTGGAGAATTCCCCACATTCTGGAAATGTCAGCCATTGTACCACTGTTGGCACTACAACGAAGAAAGCATCCTTTGCAGTTGTACAGATTGTTGCACCTGCAGTTCTTGTACACCAACATATTACATCACATTAGAGTTTTGCCACTGTTGTTGTGGAGTTGTGACTATTCATACTCAGCCCAGGTAACATTTGGAACTAAATTGCATTGCAGACTGAGCAATCATTGATAGATGTGGTCTGCATATCCAAAGGCAACTGCGCACAGAAGCCAATCAAGATTGCCAACACCATGCTAACATAGTCGCTGCACGTTATTTTTCGTTGTCCTCACATGATGGTAGTTGAACATAATGAGCTCTTGTGCCACCAAGTCGACAAATTTGTTTGCATGTTCAGTAGTTCTGGACATTGCTGTGGACTGTTATTGACTGCATCCAACACAGAAACACATCATCCAAGGAAACAACTGATCGTGGCAATCACCCACTATGAAGGTGACTCAATATGTCAGCACAACATACAATGAGTTTGGATCCATATAGGGGCGCATCGTCTGTGTCCTCTCATATGGAGGGTCGGACAGTTGCAAGTAAGCTCACAGCAGGCTTTCTTCATCAGACACAGCCTTCCCAAAGGCGTACCAGTTTCCTTCTCTTTCTTCTTCGTTGTCCATTAACCCGCTGCGCGCATGAATCACTCGGCCTGTGGTTCCTCTGGTGCTTTTGTTTCAGGATTCTTCTTGTCTGCCCAGTAATTCTGCATGCCACCGTCCACAGCGGGTTTTCGAACAACAGATGACACACAAAGCACATCGGCTGGACCCACACATCACCAGTGATCCAGAAGGGAATGCTCGCTTGCGGTGTCCGTGATAGCAACCCCATTTCGGGCACCAAACACCATGGCTAGAACTGAATCCCATTGTCGGCCAAGACTATGAATACAGGGTCTCACTGATCGGCAACCTTCGATATCGGAGCTGCATCTACCTGTAGTGGCTCCGCAAACAGGTACTGGCCGCTGATGACACCCACACTGGAGGCAGAACAGCGCGAGTAACAGTGAGACAGCGAACATTGGAGAAAAAGCTTGAAGTCAATTGCCGTGAAGGACCCATTCGAAGAGCAGAGCAACGGTCTCGCGTGTCTCCAGAACGCAGGCTCTGGTTGGTTCTGCGAGGGAGATACTTGCCCTGCTGCCACCACCCAGTGAAGCCACATCTGCCTTCGTGCCCACATTGCAGCGGAGAGGGCTCAAGGAATACCTGACTGGTGCCGTTGAGCCGTAGCCGACCCTCATGAATGCACGAAAAACAACTGCATTTTTCGAGTGGGGGTAGTACCCGATGGTATCAGACCGGCGCAGTGCCTAAATTGCGTTTAACCACTGGCAGGTTGCAGGGTTGAATTACGCTTTTTGTCACAATGATTGTGACAATGCTTGTCACGAACGGCATGCAATCTGACGGTGCCGGGGAATAGCGTATTTGGGCAAACTAGTGAGGCAGCCACAATATTGATCATTGGCTGCCCCGAGGAGAATTCTATGGATTCCATATGTCAAAATAGCCAGGACAACCAAAGCCTTTCAAGGCAAGGTTGCAATTCGCAGGCAATGACGGGCGCAGAATATTCCAGCAATGCTTGTGCGACTTTCCACAGCCACGTTCCTTTCAGCACTCGTGTATTTGGTGCGTCAAAGGTACATTCATTCATTGCAAGCTGCAGCACTCCCGGCTAAACATTCTTGTGTGGAAGCAAAAATGGGATGAGTGGGAAAGAGAAAGGCAGGTCGTGAGTTTTGATCACTAATTGCAATGGCGGACGCACAAACTTTGAGCCACAACTGTGCTAGCTGTGCTTTGCTTGCAAATTGCCTTACAATGCGTTGATGCTCCAGTTGAGTGAGATCATTGCAGAGTTTGAGTACTCAAACTCAATGTGCTTACTTTGCTGTATGCAGCTCTCTCGTGTTCAGATTGGAGCGCCAAAGTACAGTTGTAGTTGCCACAGCCAACGGAACACGGATCTTTGGATCATCCTGTTTCTGGAACCAACATTTTGCCCCACATGCCGCAAATCCATTTGATGTATTCTACATCTGCATGGAGCTCGTAATTGGCGACATACCTGTGACTATTAATGCTCACCTGTGGAACGGACCCACCCGACTTCAATTGTTTTCTCACTTGACGTTCAAGTCTCTCAACCCAACAAAGCGCCAACAGCAGTGATCGCGATAGTTGTGGCTCCAGCTGCGCAAGCAGGTTTATCAGGAGGTCTGTTGGAAAACCGCAACGGAATGGGCTTGAATGAGCGCTTCACACGCAGATTGTTGAAGCTCTGCTAGTTGCTTCATTGGGGCTCGCGCTGCGCATGCGCTAGGAACATGCAGCCGCTGCATTGCATTGAAGTATGTGAATAACATTGCTGCACCCATGACTTATGTTCCACACACACACACACACCCCCCCCCCCCCCCCCCCCCCCCCCCCCCCCCCCCCCCCCCCCCCCTTGAACTTTTCATATGTTATGAATTGGCGCAGAATACATTATCTACGAAATTGCGGCGAATTCCTTTCACGGGGCCGTCTTTACGATTTCTGAAAGGTCAATCCGCCCGATTTGTTGAAAGTAATCAAGCACTAAGTATTCTTCAGAAAGGAGACAGCTAATATCATATGCATATAGGCTGCAACCCCAATTGATGGGCGGCAATTGTGAACTGAGACACATCATGTTTTTGTTGCTTTCAGAATGATGCACAAATTTCTGAGTGCTATAGGAGAAAGCCATAAGCTGGGAGTAACACGAATCACAAGAGAGCTAAGTCTACAGAGGCGTCGTATCGTACACGGAGGGCAACGCCTCCCCCCCTCCTCGGGAGGCCGCCACACCGCCTTGCAGCGTGAACTCTCAACGAACCTATTGGAGACATGGACTGTGGGTTCCAGGAGTTCAGCTGCCGGCCATGGCCATTTAGCAGCAATTGTCTACCCCTCTGAGTGGGGGAAAGGATGGTGTGCTGTCACGTCAGGCGGTAATTTCTTGGAAGCTGTCTGACCTCATCCAATGGCAAAGGCCACACCGGGCCCATTGCGCCCAATCGCATGAGGCAGAGGGCTCGCACAACGGCAGGGATAGTCCCGTGTGTCGTTCTGTGCAAGGCGAGATGGATGAAACCGGCGACGTCGAGATGGAGGCAGGGCAGGAGGGCGCAGAGAAAACGGAGCAACAAATGGAGGAAGAGCGAGAAAAGCACAGGCGCAGGTACGCGTTTTCTCTGTCCAGCGAAATGTGGGTTTTCGCCAGGATTGGGCGGGAGGGGGGATTGGGTGGTCCCAGTAGCTTGCAATGGAGCCGAATTAAGGGGCTGACCCAATGTTTCACTGTTTCGCTTTGGAGCTGTGGCTGCGGGACAGACAGGGCATGTTCCTGTAGGGGCATCCGGCCCAGCCAGGCAACTGTCCAGGGCTACATTTACAAACGGTGCATTGACACTGCTTCCCAGTTGTGGCGATCGCGGAGTGTACGAGTTGTTGATCCGCCTAAAGTTTGGTTTCCGGCTGCTGATCATGCCCCAGAGAGAGGAGAACATTGACGTCTGCTGGCTGCACGCAATTGTGAATTCAAGGTCTCCACCAGCAGATCTCTCTTCGGGGGCCCTGCGCCAAGATTTTTGCGCTGGGTACCTGCCTGCTGGATTTGACCAATTCGAGATATTGCAAGAAACTCAGTTGTCGCGGTTGGGGCGGCTTGCACAGGGCTCAGCGGTTTGGAACGCCCTATGTCGAACCCAGAAAATGCAACGGACCCAAGAGCAAAACTCCCGTGGAGAAGCAGAAGAAAGAAAAGAGGCACAAGGGCAAAAACAGACCTGCAGGGGCACGTGTGCAGGTGTGTTGCATTGTGCCTTTTGAATTGGTGGAATTGGTTCCTGCAGTGACTCAAAGTGAAGTCTGTTCCTCAGCACAGAGCAGGCATTTTCTTATGAGCTCCAGTTGCGAAATTGTCCCATTGGAGATTGTGCCACTGCAAGAGGATTAACGAAATAAGCAGGGGCATCGTTCAGAAGTGAAATGGAACATAGTCCATTAATTTGCAGCTGAAGTTCCTTACCAACGCTCCTGACAGGTATTGGCCAGCTTTACCCTTTTTGACGGAATGTGCAATGTTTTGTCAGGATCAAATCAGCGCTGAGGAACTGGAGGCTCGCAAACGCAGGGCTGAAAAATTCGGTCCAGTGCAAGAAATGCAGCCGGCAGTGAAGAAACTCAAGCTCATCAACAGACCATTTCCTGAACGTAGGAATTTGTTCAATTTGAACAAGCCCAATCAGTTGCAGCCAGCAATCTATTGTTGCAGTTGTCCAATTGCCATTCCTTGCCCATAGTCGATGCTCAATGCGCATGCCCATGTGAAGTCTGGTTGTTTCGCCCTGCAAGTAATTGTCTTCTCACTCATACATCCCTGTGAAGAGGTACTGTACTGTGTGTTCTGTGGAGTGGTACAGGGTTTTGCTAAAACATAAGAGTGAACAACGATTTGTCAACAGTTGATATGGCCGATCTTGTCTTGCCCACAGTAACATTGAAAGCCTTTGTGTCTGCCAAGGAGTGAGTTTGTTGTTGGCCCAAGGTCTAAAAATGTGCTTCATTGCAGGCCAGGATTGCTGTGCAAGCACTTGTACACTTTATCCATGTGCTGTTATTGTGCAGGGCTACTGCTTGAGGGACGAATTGATGCGGATCCAAGCCTTCGTCGGCGCTTGGACACTGTCCATATGTATGGGGTGGACTTAATGAGCTCAAAGGATGTACTCCGGTACTTTACAGACTATGGGCCAACGTATGTGGAGTGGATCAATGACTCCTCATGTGAGCAGTGCCAGCATGGAGGACATGAAGGATGTGCAAGTTTCCATCCTCCTGAGTACTATAAAATTGGCTGCCATACCTGATGAGGGAATACCAGAGCAACTGAAATTGGTTTGAAGTGATTCGCCACTTCTTGCACCATCATTTGGTACTTCTGGTAGTCTGCAGCCAGAGCATTAGACAGGTCATTGCAGGACCATGCTGCACACAAATGTTGTGACAATCTAGGTGCAAATGGGGTATCGAGTGTTGCAGAATGGGGAGCTGAAACCTACCTTTTTCCAATCTTCTGTGGCAGGCCACAGTGGCATGTATTGACCTTCAGTCTACATTCTGGGCGCTCATGTTATCTTATTGTGTGTGAATCGCACCCCTTCCAGGCAGCTTCACACACATTGTGGGTGTCCACAATCCCTCAAGGAACACACAGTTTTCTGTTCATGGATGATTGTCCACCCCACAGAACTGCTGTTACAGAACACAAGGTTGTCTTGTTGTCTGGTGGTCCAGGTTTCATAGCAAGCATACAATTCCAGGAACAACTTTGTGTGTTTTCTGTGTCACAATTGCAGGGTCAGTTGCCATGCAAGACCACAACAAACCATGTGCCAGCAAATGCCGACCTGTTCCTGCCACATGCTGGCATGGCTTGCTGGTTCTTTCAGATTTGCAAAGCATGCAATTTGCTCACGATGTCCTCATGAAATTCCTAACACACTGATTGGTGTGTCTACTATTCCAGGTAATATTGTTTTTGGCGATGGTGGCAGTGCAATGCGTGCCATATCAGAATTGGGAACCCCTGTGTCTGTGCCAGAAGCTGGTGCAAAAGACCCACCAGGTGAATCTGGGGGCCCAAACGCTGATGAGGGCATGAAGATGGAGACAGATGGTCCAAAGATGGACACCGAAGACTCAAAGACCGAGAAAGACGGTGGGAAAAGTACATCGTGTCCCTGGTGCCAGTAACGAAGTAAAGCACTGGCTGCTTGCCCTTGCAGTCTGCACATCCATTGTCAGACTCTAGGATAGATAGTGCACATGCACATACTACCTCCCTACCATAAGTCTTGTCCCGTTATCCAAACTTGCCATAACTTTGCAGGATCAACTCAAGTAGTGAATCTGTCACCAAGTTCGGATTCTTTGGTCCATTTTGGTGTAATGGGGATCTTGATTACATTTTAATGACTAACAATCATAACCATACAGCAAGACATGCACAGCCTTATCGAAAGCATCCCTACATATCTTTGTCAAATCCCCTTAGTTTTGTGCTCGCCTTATCCCCATGTGTGCCAGCCCATTTCCTATATACTTCCTCCGTCCAGAATTAATTGTCCTCTATGACTTTGGTGCCTTACTTCTCTATCATAGGGGCTTCATTTCTCATTCAAATTTCTTGCAAAACAACGCCTATGTTTTAAGAGTATGCAGTCAAAATTTCAAGTCAATCCGTTGAGTATTGCGGATTTGGCAGCACTTTGCAGCAAGGGTCATCTAGCCAGAAACCCACCAGTTTTTCAACATCCGTGCTGGAATGGCCATTTTCGCTGTTTTGAGGAGCACGCCTTTGCGGCAGCGCTACAGAGCCGCCCGGGCAAAACTATCCACGTTATTTGGATAGAAGATCATGGAGGTGTTGTCAAAGGAAAAAGGCAACAGAAAATGTGTCTTGAAAGTCTTGATCATGGAAGTCGCCGCGTCTTGCGGCTGCAATTCAAGTTCGATTGGCCAAATCAGAGATGCCCATCAGGTCCAAATTTCTGAACCTCGACTTTTGGACCTCCAACTCCACTATGAGGGATACTGCAAGAGGCCCCCCAAATTCCTCATAGACCTTTAGGAAGGTGGTGGCCATCTCCCCATTCAGCGGTGGACAATTAGGGGGCAATTAGGGTGCAATTAGGTAGTGACCCTCCTGGATAGGAATAGTGAATCGACCATTTTTTGGCACTTGAAAGGCTTGATCTTGAGAAGATTAGTTAGATAGATAAAACTATGTCTCTCAAAGGGAAACGCACTTGTTGGGCTGCGATAGGTTGTGGATTGCATGCAAGAATTGGCAGATCGTGGCAGTTTGTGAGGTGTGGGCCAAGCTGCTCACAAAAACAACGATTCAAGCCTCAATCGAGGCAGATTGTCCAAACAAGTCTGCTGCATAACCTTGGAACAATAGCTCGCAAATAGCCCAAGCTTGAATACCCTGTTTCCAAGCCTTGTCCGCTTGCTTTACGTATGCACGTCAAAGATCGACGATCGCCGAGATTTCAAAAATCGTCAAAACTGTGATATGGCCTCCCACGATGGGGATCCAAACACGCTCGCACGTGTTTGGCAAGCGCTATTCCACGTAAGGGACACCGCCCTTCACTCTAAAGACGACAACGACTTATCTTTAGCGCACCAAGGACGGGAGCGACCCAAAAACGTGCGGTTCTCCAGCAGATGCGGAATCTGCATGCACTCTTTTTGGACGATTTTCGGCCAATTTTGGGGGCCATCTAGAGGGGGTGGGACTAAATATTTTCCTTGAAAATTGGTAGGAAAGGGTTTTACAACACAATCTTTCCGATTCTGATATTTTTTGGTAAGTTTCATATGTCCTTTATAACGAATTTCATCTCTCAAATAGAGGACAATTAATTCCAGACGGAGGAAGTATTATTCAAGAACTTTGTTGTGGGCGACAAGTAGGCTATTATAACTTTTCAAGCATTTTTTGCATCATTGCAATCACACTCTTTGTGGACCATCTCTTCTGTTCTGCGACCCATGCCTTTGAAATTGTTGATTTCAACGATTGGCCGTATGGGCACCAAACTAGGCCCTTCTCGGGTTAACGTCAGTATGCACTGCCTTGCTAACCTTGGTGCACTGTTCAGGTCAATGCTGTTGCACCAATCTAAGCACCTCCTGGCTTTCAACCACAACCTACGCACAGTTCCTGTTGACACCCAAAAATCTGCGGCAAGCCCACATCTTTTGCTCCGTTGATTCTGCTTGTATTTAGCCGAATCTTCAGTGTGTACCAAATCACCTGGCCAATCATCTTTCCAAGAGACAACTCAGCTCGATGCTCCTCCTTTAAAGGGCACGACGAGCTCACCATACCCCGCTCTAGTTCCTGACACAGGGGAAAGTGGTGTATGTGCTCCTCTTAGCATATCGCAAGAATGGCAGCACCGTGTTCCACGCCGAGGGCCTCTACATATAGCTATCAATATGGCGGGTCAAAGTTGTTTTTGTCAAATTTTTGACTCGCATGACTTGACCTCTGTTTTCGCAACTTGGATAACTGACAAGACTATTGGAACAGAGGTGGTATGTGCTAACTTGGCTGGAAATGAATGCTTGATGTACAACTCCCTGATGATGGTGTGCACATATGATCGATTTCCATATGCAGGTGCAACCCCTGACCCAAATTATGTTGGAATGTACCATTGGCATCGAGGTCATCCATTCATCAAGTCGAAGGAAGCTCCGGCCATTCACCTCATGTTTCGTATGGCTACCAATGAGGATCGAAAACCTGATGCACCCAAGCAGACACGAAAACTATGGAGGTTGCCCATGTCAAAGGTACATTGGCCACATGTTGTGTATATTGTCAGGATGCACAAAGCACTGCAAGACGTTGATGTTGGGTTCCTTTTTAGATGTTGGTGCATCTTCTCCACACACCACCTCGTGTGTAGTCAGACTGTTTGCCATGTTTGTTCATCAGGCTACCCGCATTCAAAAATTGGATGCAACTGAGGGCGGTAAGGGTCAGCAGAATGTAACAGAAGAGCAGAGCAAAAGAGTGGGTATGACTCCAAGCGCCAAGAAGAACTTGAGAAAGAGGCAGAGGCGCAAGGCCCAAAAGGTGTGTGGGGTTCTGCACAACACAGTAAGGTTTCACATGGTGTTGGCCCTCTTTTTGGCCTGCTGTTTGTGGTGGTTGTTTTGCGACCTGGTCAGCACGTAGCACAGGCATGCACTCCGCGGGTGTGCGCCATCAGGCTGACCAATGGTTGCCCACCCTGATGTGTACTTTGCAAATCTGCGCAGGGCTGCCAGACAAGCACATGTTGGCTAATTGCAGTACAGACAAATTGCAGGAAGTCAGCTGTGCAGCTGCACGTTTCGTAGTTTGTGATGCTGTTATCCCTTCAAATCATTTGATAAGACAAAGTGGTGCTGCAGGCGATGATGGGCCTGTACACCTGCATCATTTTATGTCCTGCATGCGTTATTTTTATCCACTCATGCGATGTGCCATGCAGCACTAAGCAGGAGTGAAAACAGACCAGTGCATGCTGTTTTCCATTGTTCTTTCAGCAATGCCTTGCTGTTGGCTATTTCATTGTTCACCCTCTTTGTGGATCTCCCAAATCAGAAAACTTATGCTCAGCTGACTGTTGCTCAAAGTGTTTGTTAGTTTCTTCCAGCGAGCAGTGCCAAGGGCTTGAGCTGGTGGTGTGGTGCATGTTCAGGAAAAAGAGCACATGGGTGGGCCAAA
The DNA here is from genome assembly GCA_905146915.1 of Ostreobium quekettii. NCBI lineage: Eukaryota > Viridiplantae > Chlorophyta > Ulvophyceae > Bryopsidales > Ostreobiaceae > Ostreobium > Ostreobium quekettii. The sequence continues at coordinate 105,234 of CAJHUC010000713.1, read as the reverse complement.
AGGTGACGATGTTGGCACTGGCAGCACTGGAGGGCAGCAGGGCGTAGAGGACTTACGTGGCCTGATTACACGGCTCCGGCTAAGCCCTGCATCTGGAAAAGAGGGGCGAAAGCCAGACACAGGGTCGAAAATTGAGGCACCAGCTGGCCACGATACATTCACGATGGGATCAGCAAATAATGATGCAAGGTCCAGCGATGGGAATTTGGGACAGGATGCAAAGATGCCCTCCAATGTGGGGAATTCGGCACCAATGGTAGTTGAGTGATGCCTGAGGTTGTGCATATACGGGTGGAATGGAGTCCTCAGAGGTGCAACGTTGACAAGGTGGTTAACATCAGTCCTAATACCCCGAGTTGATTGGTGTTTCATTTAATTTTTCGTTTCTGTCTTCGTGGTGCAGTTGTGGTGCATGCTGTTTCTTGTGCTTTGATATCACCAGGCACCTGTTTCAGTATGTACTGCAAGCTTGGGAGTGTGCATAGTGGTGGAGCAGGTGCCAAGTGAGCTTGCTGGCAACAGGCCAACCTCCCATTCTTAGGTTGAGACATTTTTGAGAAGATCTTTGAACACATCCAAATCACCTTGTACTCCTGCACCAGAGGTGTTGGCTGAATTTACTGTCAGCCCACAAGATGCATTGCGAACTGCGATTTCGTTTGTCTTCATGCGAAGCAACAATACAAGAGGTGTCACTGACGGAGCAGTATTCCTAATATCGCGCTGGCGTTTTCCACAAGTGGCACATGCTCATCAGACATTGCACCCGCATTGCAGGTGTGCCTCTGCCCTCGTTCACAATGTTAGTGGTGTTTGTGCAACATCCGCAAATAGTTGCCAATGCTGCCCCAATTTGATGTCATACATCTCGTCAGCTTCGGTCGACAGCTGGCAAGGATACAATCACAGCAAAGCGAGAGCAGCCTGTGCAATGCAAAGTTGGTTGCGCCCGCAACAATAAGGCGTCGTTGGTTCTGTCGAGGACAGAACAACTTCACAATTGAATGCGGGTCCAACGTCAACTCCGAAACCGCCCCTCACTGCTTTAGTTGTGCCCCCTGTAGTACCCAACACTCTCCGTATTTCGCAGTAAAAGTGATTCGAAGGAAAGAGCAACCCACAGTCTGCAGTCCAGACGTTGAACATCGGACAACAGGACGAGGGTCGCCTGCAAGCGCTCGGGAAGCTGATGAAGAAGTCGCAATTTTGCTGAAAGAAGGAGCGGCTGGATACAGCGCGCACGCGCGCCAATCACCATGCGTCTTGCTTGGGAAGAACGGCGGTATTGGCGTATTGGGGACAGACTGTGGACGCTGTTAAACTGGAGGGAACGGACGTCACAGAGCACAGTAGGACCTACAGGAGCTGGGCTAGGGGAAAGTCAATCCAGAAATGGACGACTCAGCACAGCATCACGGCGTGGCTGCGCTGAAGCCCGACGGATGTCTACACCAGCTAATCCTTTGGGTGGGTCTCGTGTGCAGAACCTTCCTGTGTTTAGCTGTTCCCCTCGCGCCCCCTCACCTTTTTGATGTTCTTTCAGTGCGACGGGGCCCTCGGGGGCGCAAGCGGCGAGGCCAGCAACTTCAGCGGGAGGCGAAGGAAGAGAACTTTCTTCTCAGGGTGAACGACCGCGAGCTCGCTGAGCGCATCCGCGAAGCCCTCAGGCATCCAGAAGGCAGCCAAGAATTTGACGTGTCTTTGGAATTTGAAGGTGTGGAATGTCTGTGAGCAGGGTAACATGCAGTCGCGTTCACCGCGGGTGAAGTCATCAGAAAGAAGAAGCATCTTGGCAGATGCAGCATACAATCAAATGATTGGCTTTTCGTTGTACCAATAGGCATCTGTAAGGTCCAACTAGGGGACACATTGCAGGTTGTGTACGTGTGAAACACTGACTGTGCCCAATCCGTATTGTACTTGAAAGAAAAGAGACAATGTTGTACAATAGGAATCCCAAACATGTGCAAATTTGCGGCCCTGGTCACCGCAGCTATGTCTTGCAATTCTGCATCATATCTTGTAAATGTGAGGTATTGTTTCGGCGTCTTTGAGTGCAGGAATATTGCCACACTGGGAACAGTTCAAGCAAAGAAAACATGTACTCAAAGGGCTCATGTGCCCCTGAATGAATAGTGCAACGTGACTGCAGTTGTGCCCGCCAATGACCTGTCCAATGTTCCCTATGAGAACACCAGAACACAAGGTCCACAGCAAGCATCAGGTGGCTTTTGTTGTGAAGTTGCTGGTGCGACAGCTTGCCGTGGGTTCCTGTTGCTGCCTGTTTTGTCCTTAAGCAGGGTTTCTACGCATTGAGAACTATGGTACCTTAGTATTTGTACGAGCACCTGATTGTCATGTATAGCAGGCATCAGCAGGTGGGATATCAAAATTGTGGATTTGGTTACAAAGGTCTCCTGATGATGTCATGATAAAGATGATGATGGTGGGTTTGATGGCCTTATATTGATGAAGGGATGCAAGAATGGTCCCTGGCAGACTTTGCTGGGGCCAGGGGCATGACAGTTCCTGTTGTTGACACAGTTTGAGTGGGCAACCACAATAGGACTGTATCAAGAAGGATCGTACTTGTCAACGCCCAGTTATCACCCACACAGTTATACATTTTCGAGGATTCCTTTTCACCCCTTTCTTGGTACCCAGTTTTGGCCTTTGTCTACTGCCTGCTTCAGGTTCCCAGCGCAAAGGGCAACTGGTCGTCAATGGCCAACACTATCCAGTGCAAGTGCAAGACCTCCCAACAGTTGTGGAGTCCTACAAGACTCTGGATGATGTGCACTGTGTGAAGATCACAGACATCGGACAGGTGCTGCCCTATTGTGTGTGTTCATTGCTGGGCAGTCGGCGCACTGATTTTGTCCATGGCAGACCACTGACAGTGCTTGAGCTGGATGTTGTTGGTTCTTGAATGCTCATTACTGAAGGGTTTCTGCATTGTCTTTTGAGAAGTATAGCTGTCATAACGCACTCCTAGATGTTCCAATGCAACAGTGGCACTTTGTGGACTGCAGCAGCACAGCCACAAGACTATCCCCGTTAGGTTCTGAAAGGGGTCCCCAGTCTTGCGAGGGTTGCCTCAGAGAATGGAGAGGAACACGAACAAGCAAAAGTAGAGCTACAGATGCCAGAGGAACCGGCTGACAGGCTCTGTCCACCCAGGGACAAGACAGGCTTGCCAAGCTCAGAGTTGTTTGGCAAGAGATGTTTGCCCCAATGTTGTCATACTTGCTGTCCCCCTCCCCCACTGTCTGCTTCCCGTGCCACAACTGTTCTTTGCTTGTCTTTCAAACCATGCTTTTACCGTGTGGAGAACAGGTCGGTTGCACGGCCTTGTGTGGACATCGTTACTATGAGATTACTCTAGTTTCACCGGGTTTGACTTTCCCCTGCTCACTGGCGATAGCCAACCCAGAAGAGAGCCCCAGAGACTGGGGCAGACTGGATCTGCTGTGACAAACAACTGTGGGCACGTTTCGCACAGAACAAGGCCTATAAACAGTCAATCATGATGCGAAATGCAGGCTACTTGACAATGGTGATAGAATCGCAGCAATTGCGCGCTGGAATGGCACCACGGGCAACATGCTATAACTTTTTTCACTCCAGCTTGTCTTAAACGTAGATACTTTTTTGCGTGTGTCAACAGCCACCGCAGAAATTCCAGCTTGTGCACATGGGCCAAGCTTCAAGGTATTCAGCAGACCTTATTTGCTACTAGGTGTTTGGTAACATGCAGCTTCAGTCCTGTTTCTGTTATCAGAAAGGGCAATACAACTCATGAACGTGCAGAAGAAGGCTCTAGGCGCTACCATGGTTGTTGCAGAGTGTGGCTAACTGGGAAATGTTGCACTGAATAATTCTTTGAGACCAAGGCAATTAAATCTCCAGGATCAACTGCTGAGCACCACAGATCCAGCATTGTATCCGAGCTAAAATGGACTTGATGTTGCTAAATTTCCGATGTGAGGGAAGTACATTTGAAGGCTTTGCAGTCAGGTGCCTGAGGCCCAAATATCAGGAATTGTCAGTTGTGACAAGAAAACGGAACTTGAGACATCTTGTGGACACCATAGCATTATCACAGACTTTTGCTGAGCCAAGATCTTTGTGTTTTCTGCCTGCCTGCAGATCTTGCTTGTCGGCAACATACCTGCATCCAGAAGTAACAGGATTGAGTCCCTTGATGGCGTCACTCCACCTTTTCGAAATGCCCGTGAGGAAGTCCTGAAGCCACCCCTTAACATCAGCACTGGTGAGCTTGCTCAAGTCGAAGAAGCACTCCTGGCCATCCTCGATGGTTGTGCACCCCCCGGCTGCAAGTTCATCGATGTTGTGGAGGAGTGTGTTGAAGTTGATGGCCAGCTGAAGTGGGTGGAATCTGGTGCCCACTCATCGAAGAGCCAGGCTCTGGATGGGGACCCAGGGACATCCTTAGTGTGATCTGGGAGCTTGTTTCAAACCAGAACAGCTGAAATGTATGAACCCAAAGTATTGCTGCTTGGTTTGAAGAATAAAATAGGTAGCTGTTGCGCAAATGTGTATTGCGATCATTTCACGAGTGGTATCCAATCGATTGGGTGTCGACTTTGTGTATTGGTTCTTGCATTGTGCAAAGTTGTTGCCAGCAATAAAGTTGTGTCAGAGTGGGTAGAGTGGGAGAAGTACTATGACACTAGTTGCAGGTTGTGGCAGGTACCTGTGCTCTGGCTCATGGTCAGCGCCGCTATACTTCTGTTGGTTGTTTAGATTTTTGTAAGCGGGGTTGCAGAACTGCAAGTGCTGTGCAGCTCTTGCTGAACATTTCACCAGGAAACTATGTTCACGCTGTTGGCTTCTCCACGTCCACCATCTGTGCTTTAGTTGTGTGGTCTTGCGGCAGCCTGTGTACTGGGGGTTGTGCTCTGCATGCCCAAACCGCCTCGTGCACGACTCTATCACCAACTGTGAGACCCATGTAAAGGGCAAAGCATGAGATAGGGTCTCCAGAATCGATTCCCGCGATGTCGAAACTATGAGGCTTGTTTGGGGCGGTCCAGTGCTATCGGGTGTCCTTCATGTGTCAATCATTCCCTATACATTGGCGCACCGTGCTCAGTTAATGCCCGACGCCCTTTGTGTGCGGAAGTCCTTCCTGGTCCTGTAGACGGCTGCTGCCGTGCGCGACCTCGTCGACAACGCAACAAGCGGACCGCTTGCCTCCTAGGCAACCGCTGCGCGGCAACTCCTTCGGAAGACCCACGCGGCGCAGATAGACCAAGAAACAGGGCATCTGCGTTGGGCCTTCTCAACGGAGGACTCTCCAGACAGCTGTCCGACTGTCCCGCGTCCAGTGCGAGGGCATGGAGTCGAAGGTCCGGCTGACTGGTCAACCATGAAGGTAAATGGGGAGATCCCATCATATTTGGGCACTCCAGTTCCGTCCGGCAGGACATTGGCAGCGGACCCGCACATCAGCTGAACGAAATCCCAAGTGGATTTTCGCCCAGGGGCCGAAATCTTGCAACAGCCACACACGGTGGACCATTGGCGAGAATACGGGCGAGGGCAAGGATTCTAGACTGATTGCGATTCAGCTGTTGAGCACCGCGAACAGTGTGCGGTCCGCACGGAAAGCGCGACGCCACCCCGGTGTGGGCCCAGCGGACCCCGAAGAAGGCGCGCGGATTGTGCCCGGCCTGACAGCTGTGTGGTTGTGCAGCCTCTCTTCCGAATGATTTGGACTGCTGTTGCATTCTGCCTGCTGTTCCGTTGCACCTTGGCTGATGGCCGGCGCCCAGCCGCTGCGAAGGTGGAGGAGTTGTACAGCGAGGCGTGGACACTGAGGTAATCGATGTTTGGCGCCAAACTCGGGTTCTGGACCCGGGGACGGATGCGAGGGCCAGTCTCTGGCTATGCCAGCAAAGCATGTGTGGACAGGAGCGTGGTTTTGTTCAGCCTTGTACTGTGGGTGGGGCCAGGTACTCATTGACACTTGCAGATTCTTGGTGACCCCAAAAAAAAGAGGACAGCAAATGCAACTGGCAAGCCCCATATACTGGGCTGGACTTCTATGAGAATCTTCCAACATATCGAAGATTATGCAGAAGGCTCTCAAACGCAATGGAAAACTTCGTACAGTGATGCTATGGGCACTTAGTGGGGCCTTGTGAGGGGCTTGACGTGTTGCATCGAGAAACAGGCCATACCATGGGCTCCCCTTCCCAAGCAAGTGTGTGAGAGACCTTATGAGTGGAGCTGTGGGATGAACAAGGTTTAAACGTGAAGTAAGGCTCCCAGTGCTTGTCCAATTGATAACACAAAAAACTGGCAATGGCCAGCAAATGATGGCACCAGATGCTTTTTGGCCTGTGTCAGGGCAAGCTTATGACAAATATTCAGTCACAACAGTGGCATGGTGCCCAGAATCTGCTATGCCTTCAGTTTCATTTGCAACTGGAAGGCCAGGACAGGTTGAATTGCATGTGAAGCAAATGGGCTTGTCACCAACACAGTGTGCTGGGCTGTGCAGTAGAGTAAGGCCACAATCTCCACTGGGCAGTGCATGATCGAGCTTACCTTGTCTGTGAATTGTGTCCGACTCTGTGCTGTGCTGTGCAAGGCATGCCTCATGTTGTTAATGGTGGCCACTGTTTCCCCAGGTCAAGGTTGGGGGCAAATGCATCTGACTACAAGCTGGCAGCCAGTATGCTGCTGGAGGCTGCAGGGCTGACTATTCGTGACATCAAGGAGCCTGAATCCATACCTCACAACTTCACAGGTCATCGAGGCGCACTCAGAGAGTTGGCCAAAGCTCTAGAGGTATGTGTGCATGCCTCTGTGCAGATAAATGTTGTGTTTGGACTGCACTTGCCGACCCAGCAGCGACATGGAACACTGATTTCCGGGCCACCCGGGGTTGCTCGCCACTTTTTTGCATTTTGTTGCATGTTTCCCTCTCACCAGTTTTTAGCACATGCAAGCAGAATGGCTGCAGTGTTGGTTTGCAGCAAAGGTGTCTGAAAGAGAAGCATCACGTTGTCTTTTCATTTCTGTCAGAGGGGCCAAGGTGTGCCATGCAACCTGCCATTGTCACTGCGCCTTTTCCGAAGAGCTGCAGAATTGGGCGATCCAGAAGCCCACGGAGAAATGGGTACACGATTCAGCTATGGGTTGCAAGACGAGTCATCAGCAACTACGAATCAGCTGATAGGCTTTTCAATGGTGGGGACATTTTGGCTGGCTGGCTTTTGTATATTGTGTCCTGAAGTCATGGCTGATGCAGATTGCTTCGACTTGTGGATGGGCAGTGCGCTGGCACAATCGCAGTGTTCGTGTGAGCTGTCAAACTCGACACTGCTCAGCTGACAGCATTGTTGTTGGCTCATTGAGTGCTTGCAATTGGTGTACTGGCACTCTTGCTGTGATTGTTTAGCCACATGCCTTGTAGGTTGCCGCATTGCCTGCCTGATTTTGCCAGACGGCTGCTGCTACTCATTGGCAGGTATTTTTGATTTGTACTGAGGCTTGTGTTGATGATTCCAGCATTGACCACCACTTCATATCAACTGTACACATGATATTGGGTATCACAGCTCCTGGTTTCACTGGCTGCTGTGTGTTGTGTGGCAGTCTGACTTGCCTCAGGCACTGCTGCACTTCAGCTTTGGGGCATTTGGGAATGACACTGCATCCCAGATGGCACTTGGCTACCGCCACATGTCAGGACAGGGTGTCCCTCAAAACTGTCGCACTGCTGTGTCTTACTACAATGCAGCAGCCGAACGTGTTATTGAACTTGGCAGGATGCCTGGGACTTTGCCATATGTTGAGAAAGTTAGGCTCAGTGCTCGAAGCCTCCATGGATTGAGAAGTGCAAAGGAGCAGCAGTGGCTGCAGTTCTATCAATACTCTGCAGACATGGGGGACGTCGATGCTCAGGCAGCACTTGGCCAGCTTTTCAACTATGGAGCACATGGTCTTGAAAGAGACCACCAGCAAGCGCTCCATTACTTCAGGTAGCATGCGGCCCTTTGAGCCCACACGCACTGGCACCGCCCCACGTGACACTGTGAGCATTGTTGATATTGTGAAGTATTTTGTGTCTTTGTATTGCTATGGATGTGGCCAACCACAGTCTGAGGGCAAGTTTTGTGTTTTCCCATTTGAGCGCTCACTCTCTGGGAGTGTGGGTGATGCAAATGGATGCTATGCAGCTGATTTTCGATTCCTTGTGATGCTGCAGGCAGGCTGCAGATGCTGGCGATGCTGGCGCAATGAGCCACCTTGGGCACATGTATGCGAACGGTTTTGGGGTGGAGAAAGACAATAGTACAGCATTGAAGTGGTTCAAGTCAGCAGCAGCGAAGAACCACCCCAATGGACACTATGGCCTGGGGTACATGTACCTGGCGGGGTATGGTGTAAAGAAAGATTTGAAGATCGCTGCTGAGCATTTTAGAAAGGTGCGAAGGAATTCGACCCATAGTGCTTCTGCTTTGCCTTGCAGCAGTCATGCTCCTTGCCAAGGGCATTCAGCTCCTTGGAGCTGCTAATACAGTTTGAAAGGTTCTGTCATTTTCTTGTTTGCAACAAGAATTGAAAATCGTTTGTGTGTCCAGGCTGCGGAGATGAATCATCCTGAGGCACAGTTTCATTTTGGAGTGATGCATCTCAAGGGGTGGGTGCCTCAGTCTCGAGGCACGAGCCCCCATCAGGCACTTCAGCTGTTCCAAGCAGCAGCCCAGAATGGACATTTGTTGGCAATGTACAACTTAGCCATGATGTACCTCTCAGGGACAGGCATTGAGCAGCCAAATTGCCGGCTTGCATTGAGTCTACTAAAGCAGGTAATATTCTCCCCCATGCCAGTGAATGAAGCAGCATGGATCACAAGGTGTCAGTTGTGCCCTTCAACAAATGATATCACAGGGGGGCAGAGACTAACCTTGGTTGCCAGTCATATGTTGATCCTTGCAGACCCACTGCATAAGCCACGATTTCAAACAGTGCAGGAATTGTGCAACAGTTGCCTCACACAAGTTTGAAATGACCACCGATCTTGTTGTCTTGGAAGGCTGCATGGTCATCGTTTCCTGCAGGAGTCACCAAAGCAAAGCGGGATCTGGACTCGGATAACTGTGTGAGAACTTCGAGATAAACGTCTGTTTATCTTCAGGGCTCCCTCCTCCATCAATTGCCCTACCTGAGAAACTTCGGGAATTACACTTCGCTTTAACAAAATCCTATGGCGGCGGACTGTTTGCAGAACATAGAACTCTTCTTTGCCTTCATTTTGTTGAACAAACTGGGAGACCTTCCGGGGGCTTTGTTGAGGCTTTCATTTTACCAGCTCACGATCATTCTCCCTAACTTGACACCCATTACCCAAACACAGGCTTGAGCACGTCAATGCTGTGAACTTCCCAGGAGGTGACCCTCCGTTGGCGGATGGACAGGCTGATCTTTGAACCCTCCGTGAATCACCGGACGGGCTGAGACTGTGCATAAATTGTGGACGTTACCCCATTCCTGGTCAGGGTCGTTTAAATTCAGCTCTTGATTCTGCTATAAATATTTCTCTGGCTCCTGAGAACTTTGACCATGCGGTTAACATCGCACAAAGGATGAAACTTCGATCTTCATGTAGTTCCACCATTCCTACATTCAATTCATTAGCGTTGCTATTGTTTGGACAGGGGCGGGCGACGCTCACGTTGCTACTTCCGGTAGGACATGGAACCGGAATCGGAGGACGGTTGCCGCGGGAGGAACTCGGAGGTCATGGATATCGACGCTGTGGGTGATTTCTTCCAGGACCTGTTTGGTGTTTATGACAAGGATGAGGTGGGAGAATTGGTGGAGACCCTTGTGCTGGGTGTGCTGGTTGTGGTCTTCATGGTGGTGTTTCGGCGCAGACACCAGACCAGAGGAAATCCGCAGGTGGGTGCCCTTTGCACAGAGGCGGGTGTTAGCTGTCCAAGTGTTCTGTCCATGTCAACGTGCACAGTGAAGAATGCTGCTCAAGCAGCCAGGGAGGTGCGATTGTCTGCATCACTGCAAGCTCTCTTTGCAGAATGTGTGACCTAACGAAGATGTGTACTGATTGTGATAACCAAAGTTTCTGAATTTGAGGTGTTCGTTGCCTCCAAATAAAAGCAGCCAGGTGGCAGCTATCAGAGATGGAATGCTATTAGTAAATTGGCATATACCTATGCCTGCAGACATCCCCTATTGGAGGCCGATTTGTTTATAGCCGTGGCAGAAATTAAGCCACTGATGGAGCGATTGGCTGGTGTCCCGTGCACGCTCATGCTGTCAGCATGCTTTGTTTTGTTGTCAGGCTCGAAACACTGCCATACCAAGACGTGGTAATGGAGCTGGTGCGGCCCCTGGAGCCGCCGGAGCTGATCAGACAGGTGGTCAACCACAAACAGGTGCTCTGGAAGGGGCATCAGCACAACCGGGCCGCCCCTCACAGGGTGTGGAACAACAGGCAGTGGATGGCCCAAGCTCTCAAGGTGCATCTGGGGTCACCACCACCACATCGATGCCTTTGCCACACACAGAGGATCATGCAGCCCCGGGCCAGGAACCTGAACCTTCCACTGGGTCTGAGGCGGTGCCTGGTGGGCAACGAAGTGTCGGCTAGGCAAAACTGAGTCGGAGAAAGGAGAAGACGTGCCTTTCAGCTGCATTAATGCTGTCCATAGAAGAGGGTACCTGTATTTGTAGAGTTTTGATTGATTGCTCCCCAAGCTCCTCGCATCCCTGCAGACAATTATTGTTCTAGGTGATTAGATGTGGCCAAACGTTAGCGCATTATGCGTGTATTCGCACTTGGAGTGCAGTCCACAGTAGGGGATTTAACAAGACGGCAAATGTTGAAGATCAACTGGGACGCCAGCTGAGTGTGAAGTGTTCATCCATGTGAAAATGGTAAATAAATTGAATGCAGTAATCCTGCACTGCGTCCTGGAAGGCACAGGCTTGTAGACGAGCCAATCGCACAAGCCCCTGTCCAGAAATCTCGATCGAGCATCAGATTCGTTCAGCAGCTCTACTGGCACCTTTGGCAGTACCTTGTGCCAATTCCCATGGTGTTGCACATTCGTATCGAGAGTTGTTATGTCCTCAGCTCGTTGATGTGGACAGGCTGGTAACACTATCAATTGTTGATTGCACACTGATCAGCAGGACATGATGCTGTTGCAGATGAAGAACGGGGCACAAACAATAGCACACCAGGGCCATCCCTGTAAACTCAAAAAAAGGGCACATCCGCCCCAGTATCAACTAGGATCTGGCTGGTGGTTGCCTGCACAAGCACTGCGGGAGACTAGAAGGTGTCTGTCATTCGATTCTTGCAAGTGGCAGCTGGCAACATTCAGTTCCTGCACCTTGCGATGTTCAACGAACTTCAGTCGACTTTGTTGTGCAGACTATATGCCAGAGACAACACCAAGCAACGACCAAAAGAAAGAAAATGCACAATGAAGTGAACACTGTGGCAACAACCCTGCCCTGAACTCAGTCCATGGACCAGCCATCCACAGAGACAGTATTTTCTTTGTATTGTGTCGATTCTTATTGCATTAAATTGGTGTTTGGAAGTAGCAGCATTGGTCTCGTGTTCATGCAGTTGCCGGGGAACATGGTGGGATATGCTCGATTCACCGCACAATGCCCTGCATTTATGTAACCCAGTTAGGGAAGTCGAAATTGGATGCTTAGCAACGATTTTTTTTTTTGGGGGGGGGGGGCGTCTCCAGACCTGTGATGCAGAAGATTATCTAGTTGACATAAAATCGACAAAGGTGGATGCCCCAAAACGCCGTTGATCAGCAGCAAACAGCTCGACTTGTTGCCATACCTCCCTCTAGCGCCATTTGTCATGGGGGTCGATGGCCTGGATATGACCGCCACTTGTTTCCCAAAAGCATCTATGGCCGGGGTTGTTATAGAGTTTATTTCTGGATGCGTGCAACTTCATGGGGCCATTTGGCCTTATTGGAAGTGTGTGTTGCACAGCCATTAAAGTGCCTTAAAAATTAGGAATCTAGCCAACTGAGATTCGGTGGAATTCATTTTTTTTTGGTAAACGGTTTGTGTACACTGCATTTCAATGAGCAAAATATGGACACCCCTTTGCCCGTGCAAAACACGAAGCTTGACTGCTTCCTCCTTGCCTTGCTCTATAAGATTGCATGACAACGAGCGTGGCTTGGATGGTGAAATAACCTTGTGTTCAAGTAAGCCATTATACTACGTTCATAGGTGCTGCTGCGTTTCCACCCTCCACCCCACCCCAACCCAACCCACCCCCCCGCCGTCGCGCCCTATCCTAAAGAATGGGTAGCCACCCTACATGAGAAGAACTCGCCAAGTGTTCCCCACTCGAGGCGTCCCGTTAATTGTCGCCTGCGGTGGCCAGCGTGCCGTATCTCTGCATATAGTGATACGGCCTTGCTGCGGCCGGTGGCCTATGCTCGCGTCGCGAGCCACTGAGACGAGTCGTGGTGCCCCAGCCGCGCAGCCCAGGGTGGTGTGCCAACCCTACCCACGTGGCGATAGCGCATTCACGGGGATGCGCTCCGCCAGTCACATTAGCGATTGGGCTTTGATTGGATCGGCGCTCCCCCATCGGTTAATGGCGCCCCGGAGACACACGAAAGGCACAACGGGGGGCGGTGATCGTGGACCAAGGCATCCCTCCGTAAACAAAGCATGGAGCCCAACGCGGCTGACCTCCGGTGCCATAATGGGCTCACCTTTGAAGGTGCAAGAAGAGATCACGATCCTTCCGTGACCGATCGGCAGGGAAGATTTTAGGACAAGCGCCAGTTTCGATCAAACAGAAACACGCAACGGGAAAGAAACTGGGCCCCAGGCGGGAAGATCTGGACGCGGACTGCGCGGCAAAGCTTGCAGACGGTGCTACGTGCCCAGCTGCGCGCTTTTGCGAGCAAAGGCCCTTGGGCGGTTGGTATCGCTGAATGTAGAGATATGGCGGGCTGCATTTAACGGGACGCCGTCCGCCTTCCCGAGGTGCTTAGTAAGGCTGAACCCGCCGTGGTTCCTATCCCCGGCGCCGGCAGGCCGACCAGACCAGGCACCCGAGGCCGCGCTTCACACGCGGCACAATCCGTCGGAAGTGACCGTATCCATCCCGGTAGCAATCCCCGAGCCCCTGGAGAACCTACTGCGGCCTGGCTGCCCGCGTCGCTCCCTGGCGCCTGCCGTCCCGGCCCGGGGGGCAGGACCGAGGCGGCGTGTACTGAATTGGAGAGTGAGTGTACGAGAGGCAGAGGACACCACGCCGTCGTTATTGGGGGATCTCGAGGCTCAGCGCGGTGCTGTGTGCGGAACGGTGGACAGGGATGGGGAGCGGACGGCCTGGTCGAGCCAATGGCAACGGATAATCGCAAGCCCGGGCTGGTTGCACCCGAGTTTTCGACCGTGAGACTGCGCGTGGAGCAGCCCTGCGCCGAGTACGACACCGGGAGAAAACGCCCGGCCACCAGGGGGCAAGTCGGATCGAAGAGAAAGTCAGCGCGGCGTGTCGAGCCCAGGGCCAAACGGGCCAAGACACAGGCGCTTGAGGGCGGCCATCGCTGCGGAGATGGCGCATCCGGGGTGGAGCCCGCCTCGCCTTGCAAGTCCCAGGAGGACGTCAGGGCCCGGTGGAAGTCCTATGCCCCTCTCACCAGCTGCTGGCAGGATAGGGCAGTGCTGGAATTGCTTATCCAGCAGGCCAACTGCATCGTGGACCTGAACCTTGACTCCTCTATTAAATTTGCAGAGGAGCAGACGAGCTGCCCATATGTGGATGCATCGGTTGGAGGTTCAAAGAGTGCGGAGTCCCAAACTCTGCGCCAATGCTCGCACCCACAGGCGAAGCATTACGCGCTGGCGTACATGGAAGCGTTTTCAGAAGCGGAGGCTGTAGACAGGAAGGGTCCTCGGCGTGCAGGTGTGGTTATGCCTGTTGTCTGGCTTTGATGTTGGGGCCAGCGATGGTGCGGGTAGTGTGAAGAGTCAGTGATGGCGGCCTGTGGATGTGCAATGTATGTTTGCATGGGAAAATTCCCCTGCAAGGATTGATTGAGAATGTAAATCAAGATGGACACACAGTGTGCACCCGACCATATCAAGATTGTCATTCATCAACATTTGGCAGTTGATTGGCAATACACTGCCCCATTATGCGTCAACCGATGCTCTACTCACACAGTTTGTGTTCCCTGTCGACTTTCCACCATTGAAGGAATTAGGCATGTTGGTGGGCAAGTGGTATGCTTTAGTTGCTTGTCTTGTGGTATGCTTAGTTGTTTGGTGTGATATGTGTGTGTGTGTGATGTGAATGTATAGGGCTGGCTGCTGCCAGATGTTTGCCCATTGTTCCGTGAAGACCAGTTGTTGTGCTTCAGCTTCGCATCTCACGACATGTTTGTGCCGCCGCTTTGGGTGTGTGAAGCTGCGTCAGAAGTATCACATGTCATCTCCTAGCCGGTAGCTGCTGCTCATATTGTCAAAATTGTACAAGCTGTTGCCTGTGTTCTCTGCATGCAGGATCTGCAAACATAATGGATCGGAAGCCAGCCATTTCATTTGTGCAAATGCCAGAGCCCTCTGTGCTGGTTGGTTACCAGGTGCGTTAGCTGAGGGGGGAGTAATGATGATGGTGCAGTTGCTGGATACTGGGTGGGTGCACGGTTGTGCACATCATTGGACAGACGGTGTCACTGCTGGTTTGGTTGCTTGAGAAATTTGTTCTCTGGGGCTGCTTGGGTCCATTCCCAGGTGCATTCCCTGTTTGAAGGAGGACACTGAGCAGGTTTTTGGGGTTATGCACAGGGTGATTGGGTGGAAACGCGCCCTAGCGCAGTGAAGCTATGGGAGAAGGTACGATCTGGTCCTTTTCAACTGACACATCTCAATGATTCCAAATTAGTGAGTGCATTGGACTCCTCAGTTGTAAGGTGTCGATCCAGTTGTCATGCTGTTTGCGGCCTTCTCTTATATTGCTGGTTTCATGCAGGCTTCCTTTGAACCCTACGCTGCACCCAAGCCAATCGTGTATTATGCCATATGTCCAGACAGCATGGTTGGACAGTTGAAACTCTTCTTGAAGGTGCGTATGACAGGCATCCCTTCGCCATGTTGCTGTGGCTGCTGGATTTGGGACTTGCATGACCAAGAGTTTGGCCCTAATTGCAGGATTTGAGCACAGTATACGAAGCAGCGCACCTAGGCAGCCATCGGCCTGCGCCCCCGTCTCCAGCCTCCCTTGCTGGTGAAGTGATAGCATTTGCTTCGCAACAAACTGGCGTTTCCACAGAGGTGCCAGCAGCCCAGGCCCTGAAAGAGCAGCAATTGCTGGAAACACAAAACAGTGTGCAGCAAGGCAGGCAGGTGGATAAAGCTGCTCAAGATGACGAGGGCAGTAAGATTCTGGACCCCAGTGCTGTAAAATCTGCCAGCACTGATGGAATGGATCAGGGTGGGAGAAAAAGCAGGCAGGCAGAACCGTGGGGCAGTGGACAAGGCGATGACACATCGAAGCAAAGTCCTTCCTCCCTGGATGCAGATTTCAGGAAAGGGTTGAAGGAATCTTGTGCAAAGTTGCAGAGGCTTCTAATCCTTGACCCTCCAGATTTGAGGTAGGTATTTATGGCAGCATTGGGGGCAATGCTCTGTGGACAGCAGATGGCTGTCTGTGTACTCACTTTGAATGCCTGGGCTGAACAGATTTATTGTCCGGAAAGCAAATTCACATGGGATTTGCAATTCTGGCTTCCCGAAACAATGGCTGTTGTGTGTGAGCTGAACGATCGATCGATCCTTCACAGACCCTGATTCCTCGGCTATTCATTTTGCAGGTACACTGGTGGTGGCCTTGCTGATCATTTCAATGCCGCCATAGTGGTTTATGTTGTGTGCCCTTTTGACAACCAAGGGGCCAGCATACAGGCGCTCCTTGAAGCGGCCTCAGCTTTGGCGCCCTGCACCAAGAAGCATGACCCTCCTATCCAGCCATCCTCATCAGAGGCCAGGACACCAGGTGCAGCGAGCACCCCTGATATCGATTCTGGTTGCCAAATCGAAACTCAAGGGTCAGGTGCCTTCTCAAGAGAAAGTGAAGTGGGTGGGAGGGAGAAGACACAGCCGGCAGTGTCTTCAATGCGTGTTTCTGGCAGCTCTGGGGTTCGATATGGTGGAGCCACAAGGGCAGCCTATCACACCCATGAAGGCAGTGCAACACAGAGAAAATCCCTCACGGAAGTCAAAAGCAGAGGGCACAACTTGGTCATACAGCTAGTGTCTCTCTCATCCCTCAAGGAGGTCACTGGCACTGCAGCCAGAGCTACTGCCTTTTCTGTTTACAACAAGGTGGGTGTGAAGAGCAGAATTTCAGGTGAAACCATGAAAGATGCAGTGCGGTTGGCTTGTTTGCCAATTGCTTTGGGTGCTCAGGAGCAATATGCTTCACTGCGCACAATCCGATCACAGTTTTTGATGCCCGTATTTTTCTTGATGTATGCATGGAACTGACCAGGTTGCCTCTATGCAGGTGCAAGAAAGCCAGCCAGAAATGTTTGACATAAGTGCGGCTTCACCTGTCAGCCTGCAGGCTGAAGGAGAACACGTTCTACCGTTGTCAGGATATACAACTGGGTCGATACGACCTTTCATTCCACTTTTGGTGCTCTCTCAACAGTGTGACAGCAGTGCGCCCTTAGCAGCAGCTGACTTCAAACCTTGCAAGGGAATGGAATCTTCACCCAATGCAGATGCCAGTCCTGCTGGGGTTTTGCCATCAGAAGCTCCACTCATTTGTGACCCGGGGGGTGGCAAAACAGCAGAGGCAAAGGATCATGCACAGTCGCTACATTGTTGCTACGCGTTGGTGAGCAGCAAGGCTACCAAGAAGAGGTCGAAATGGATGGTATCCTGTTGGACTGATGCCACCGGAGAACTGTTGCACACAGACATGGTGAGAGTAGCTTGGTACCATTGCCCTGGCCAAGGCCTGCGGGTGCTGGGCTTGGACAGGGCACTGCTTTGGATTCTTCAGAAATCGGCAACTGTAGCAAAAAGGGCTCAGGAAATGTCTGGGCACCGAGTTTCCCTCCAAAATTTGTTCGTTACCAGGCTGGGTTTCCTTTTGGAGAGGGAAGGTTCGATCTGGCCGTTGGTGTGGAAACAGTATTCAGCAGGTTGCAGCCAAGGGTGGGATTTGCAGAAGGTGGTGGTGTCAGTTCTGCTGTCTGACCCCCTGCTTCGACTGGACGTTGCTGGAAGTGCCTGTAGAGGCACTCATGTCATTCGACCTGCAGCACAAGGAGGATGTTGGATCCATGATGCTCCACAGCTCTCGAGGCTCCAGCACCATACCAGTGGCACAGAGTCAGAGCAGGAGCGTTTGCTTGTGGCCATGTGCAAGGGGAATTGGTCCGATCAACCAGCAGTGCATGCTGCGGGTACCAGGGAACGGCACAAAAGGAATGGCCAACATGCCAAGTGCGATGCCTTCAGCAGTGGTGGGGACAGTGCAATTCAGGCATCCAAGCTTCAATGGAGCAGTGCCACTGTTGTCCGATTTCCACCTAAGCAGGCTGGCGCAGCTCTGCTGCCAGGGGAGCTTGACACTGTACGGGCGTGGCATGTGTCTGTCCTTTGTTCTCTCACGAATTCCTTGTCCGACAGCCCGCAGGACTTGGTGTCGGATGGACGGGGGAGCGGCTCGTTCATTAACTCAGTGGGGCAGAATGAAGTTGATCCGTCTGTTGGGAATCAAGATCCCAGCCATCGGGGCAGTTCCACAATGCAGCCTCTGAAGTTGCAGGAGGTTAGAGATGGGGTACGAGGCTCACTACTGGAAGCTTCGACTGTGACCAATGCCAAGCATCTGGTGTACCCACCAATGCCAGCCTGTCCTGCTCAAGTGCAAAGGTCCAATGGAATGGAACAGGGCCGTACCCAGCCACTGTGCCATTTGCCAGACAACCAGTCTGCCAGACTCGGAGACTCTCCCCTTGTGCAGGGAAATGTTGCTTCTTCTGAGCCTGAGAGAGGCAAGGAGGCAAAGAGGGAGACAGGCATGGAATCAACCGCAGGTAAATCCACTGACCTGTCTCCACCAGAAGCTGCTGATGCAGTGTACACTGCAGGGTGGAAAGCGGGGTCCCAACAGAATGAAGAGGAGAAGGACTGTGCCTGTGCTGCTCTGGTTGCACAACTCGATGCCCTTAGTGTCCTGACGAGTGTGCATTTTGGCCTTGCCCTCTTTCGCCCCGCGTCTGCCCTGGGTTTAGGCTTGGGATGCTGGGGCTGGGCCGGGCTTCATGCACACCTCCCCTTGCACTGCTGCATTGTTGCGCGCCTGTGCGCGTTGTTGAGTGCAGCCGAGCAGTTCCATGCCAATCAGAATGGCTTGGATGGTTGCTAGGACAAGGAACTGGGGACTTCTGAATGGAGAGGGGTTGGGGAGGGCTTATTGGATTGTAGCTATTGTTTAGTGTTACATATGGCAAACGCGCTGCAGTAGGGCAGGATGAGCTCATTGTCAATTTGGTGGGGACTGGGAAACATCCATCCACCGGCTGATGAGCTTGATTTGGAAGCATGGTGAGAGTAGCCAAGGTCAAAATAGGGTGTCGTCTTGGATCCAAATGTTGTTTGATCCAAAATGAGGATCAAAGGTTAGTTGTTCTGAAACGATTGTTTCCGTGCAGATTTTGATGTTCCATGGATAATGTGGTGGCTGAAACGGTTGGGCATAGAGAACATGGAACATAATATAACTCGTCAGATGGAAGAAGAGTAATACCTCTGTGCAGAGGAGGATCGTGTCTTTTGTAACGAAATGAATTGTTCTTGTTGAGTTGTATAGTAACGTGTGGGTGCCACAGAGCAGAGAGGAGTCCTCAACACGAAGGTTTCCTGGCACTTTGTTGTGGCATTGCCAGGCCTCTGAACTGCACAGCGCTCGAATTGGAATTTTTACACCAGAGCACCTGCCGAATGTTGTCCGCTGAGAAGATGGCTGATCTTTACCCTTTGATCAAACCGACGCCCCACCGTTTGGTGTCCCTGGCATATGTTGTACTATAGAGTGACAGTGGTGTCGTTCACACACCCAAATGTGAGGAGTGGACTTGTGGATGCCGATAGTTCTGCCAGCAGGGCGCTAATTGTGACCTGACAGTATTCTCATGGCTAGCACAGCAAAACTGAATTCTACAGCGATTGCTCATGCTGCGTGCGCGTTGTTGGACATGCTTCATTGACTGCAAATGCCACAACCGTCATGCGGTTCCCACCTGCAGCCCTGGTTCCTTCTGGACGGTGTGGGCACGGGCGTCATGCCAACCAGTGTGTGCTATTTGTCGGCCGTTGCACACACCGTATCAGCCGGTCGTCCTGCTGCTGTTCGAAACCACGAGCGCGGGTTCCGCCGTGTGCCCACATGCAGCTCGCTGTGGACGGAACTGATTACTAAACAGCACTTGTCGCCCTTCGGCAAACGGATCTGCATACCCCGTCATACAATCCGTACGCTGTGTGTCCTGTGGACTTGTCCAGATGTGGGCCCTGGCGACGGCACCTCCAGCAGCAGCTGTGTCCGTCCGGGGTGATGTTTAGGCGATCAGCAAATTTGATTACGTAATCACTGTATACAGGCAGGGAAAATTTGCTCCATCATTCAACGAGTTTGTCTGAATAACTGTCAGGCGAAGGTTGGCCATGCATGACGACAAGGTGACGACACAAGCATGGACAAACGCTGTCGTATTTTTACACGCAAAAGCGTAAATTGCGCAAGGGACCATTTTTATGGTTATTTAACGTTTTTACGTCTGGTTGGGACACGATGAAAGTCGAGTACAGTGATCAGTCCTCCGCCATCTCCATCACCCGCAACACAGTTGCAACACTTGCAACAACGTTGCAAGTCATAGAACGTCAAGCCTGGTTCCTGCGACGCATCAGTTTGCTGTTTAATTGCAGGATTCTACAAGTTCCATGTGGCCAACGTCAAAGATCTGGAGGTTCTCTTGATGCCCGACAAATAACTTGTTGCGATTAAGTCCAGAACATGTCACCATGCAAATTGAAGTGTGGTGAACGCACGTGGGTGATTGGGCAGGAGCGATCACTGTCCATGCAAAAGTGCCGTGTGCCCTGTCGTTGTGTGGCGACTTGCAAGAATCAGCGGTCCTCTCGCAGCAGTGTTTGCACCGCAACTGACGCAGCAATTGCTGCCACTGAATTGGGGGTTGTGGGTGGTGGGCTACCAAAGTCAACGCCACAGGGCCAGATTGTGGCTGGGGTTTTGATCAACCGCAGGGAGGACCTTGATGGAATGCTCGCTCACAACAACGCCACTGATCTTGTTGGCACGAGACCCGTCAATCCTGCAGGTTTTGTGAAGTTTTGTGAGCGAGGGATGATGCCACCCTTCTGACGTGGTTGCTGCATGTTGATGCTATGTTATGGACATGCTTCAATACCTGGGTTCAACAGGCGTATTTGCTTTGGGTAGACTGGATGTATCCATGGTTTGCAATGTGAAGAAAAACACACTTGTCATGGCACACATTTCAAATATGGTCAGGTCTCAATCAAGATTCAATTGTTGAAGCAGCCCACCATGATACTGCAGTGCTTGGCAAGGCGAACACCTCAACAATCTGTTCACAACAGCGCTAAATGCAGAAGTCCCAAGACAAAATTGCTTCCTTTCGAAGGTAAAACGAAGCACCTATATGGCATCTTAGAGCATTGCATTTGGTCAGATGCTTGGAATTGGGGTTTCAAACGGCTGATGAATGCTGTTTACCTCCCCACACCCAACCCCCTGTGTTGGTGCTTGTTTCACTATAAATAGCTTGTCACAAAGGAGGCAGCAGATATTCCCTTGACAAAAACAAAAATCTTTACCTGAATTGGCAAGAAACGCAGGCCCATTGTTAAATACTTGGGGTTCCATCGTTTTTCATATCCGTTATACACCTTTGCCACCATTCCAGCTGTCTACCCATCGTCAAGTGTCCTGAGGCGTGGCTTGCAGTTTGCGACAAGAACCCCAGGCTGTGGCAAAACACACAATTCGTACTTTCAGTCCAAAGTGTCAAGGCGACAAAGTAAGCAAGCGGTGACCAAACGCACTCAAAACAGAGCATTCAGCCATTGCGAAGGGCGTACTTGTGATGCAAATGTTGACCAGGTGGTTCCTGAGCCTCTGTCACATTCTACCCACATTACCATTTGTTAATATAGCCTTTAAGTGCCTGTTTTCCCGCACCTGAACAGCCCAATCGACAATGTCCTTCTTCTCCTTGGCCGACACGTGAGAAGCAATTTCTGCACAGAACTTCCTGCATACACAGAGCAGCATCGTGTAAACAGCCCTTTCAATGTTCAACGTTCTGCATTCTTCGCAGAGGACCCGGATGCTGAACTCCCCCACCTGTTGTGAATTACAAAAGGGACAAGCGCGACGTGAGGGGCCAAGCCAGTACTTAAGGGGGAAAAACTCGTCGTTACAACGCGACATTGGGCTTCTGTTACAACGCTGGCTTCTGTCTTTTTAGCGTCACAGGTCTCCTCCGCGACTCTTTTCTTGTGGCCGTCGACTTGACTAAAAGCGTACCAAGATTCACGTGGTGTCATATGGCACCACGAGCGTAGCAGCACAACCATCACGGTGTCGCCCCCTTCATCATGAGCGGTCAACTCACCAAGATGTCGGTCATTGTGAGGCATCGCCAACACGGCTGCGTTCTTTGGCGCCTGCGGAGGAGTGGCCGCCGAAGCCAACTCGGAACAGACGCGCCCTGGTCCTTGGCGGGCATGGCGGCTTCGGAGGGGGCGTCGCTGTACGACGTGCTTGATGTGGCGCCTTCCGCCACTGCGGAGGAAATCCGGGCGGCTTATCGCGCCAAAGCCCTGGCGAGCCACCCGGACAAGGCGGCGATGGGTGGCGGCCGCGACGCCGGCTCGTTTCGCAGGGTGCAGGAGGCCTGGGAGGTGGGCAAGCGCACCCTGCGTATGCTGTCACGTACCCTGCCGCAGCGCGCGAAAGGCCGGGAGGATCGGAACCCGAATGCTGCAAGTGGGTGATGGCACGCAGCCGAATCGCAGCCATTGGCGGCGTCGGCTTGGGCGCTGCCGATGCTCGTTGAAGCTGCGCGGAAGAGGGGAGACGGGCTGCGGCATAGGTGATCGTAGTGTTGTTCACGTTGGTGGGTATGTGCCCCGCAGACCCTGGGAGTTCCCCAAAAGCGCATGGAGTACGACAGGCGGCAGCGATCGTCGGAAGCGGCCTGCGCTGTGACTTGGCACGATGAGCTGCCACTGGCGGCAATGGACGTTGATGAGGGCGAGGACGGTGCGTGCCCTTGAATCGCTGCGCCACATGTCCCTGTAATCGTCCCGCATAGTCTTGCGTAACGTCAACCTAAAATCGGGTCGTTCTGGGCGACAATTGGCGTTCGAAGGCTTTCTGGCTTCAGAGGAGTGAACCATCACGGGACCGAGGGTTCCTGTGGTCAAAGCTGTCCTGCAGTGTGTGTGTTGACAAGCACACTGCCCCATGACAGATGGGATCATGGGCAAGCTTCTGTAATTTCAGAACCAGCAGCACAATCCGCACTGTGACTGCCTGGGGGGCAAGGCGGACGGCACTTGGAGGCATTTGAATTTGTCAGGCCTGACATAATAATGCTGCCAATAGATGATGGCATCTCCTACATGCTGCAACGCGTTCATTCCTCTTGCATCGTGCTGTACAAAAAAAAGAGTTTGCTAGCCTGATGGTTGTGTTTCCATCTTTGGAACTGATGTACTGGAGAGCGACAGAGCACTACTGATACAGCTTCAAAGCATTCAGAGTGGAAATATCCATGCAAATTATTGCACCCGTGCTGACTCCACAACGTCAATCTAACATGCCAGCAGAATTCGCAGATTGGGGCTGTGAAAAGAAGCCAACTGTCTATGTGAGCTGGTGACCTAAGTTGTTGGAGAAAGGTGCCAGTGGCGATGAGCGGATCAGCCTATCCAGTCCCTGTTGGAAACGCATACAATCAGTGTGCAGCCACAGTATGATGCATACCATGCAACACTTTAGTGGGCTAAAGCTGTTTGTTGCAGTCCATTTCAGCTCTGTAACCAGGCACCACTACTTATGGCGTGGAATGGCCACCACTAACCCTGTTGGTCCTATTCAGTTTTAGCACATGGTAGAATTATTGCCCTCAAATGGTACCAATTACCATAAGGGCAGGTGGAGCATTTGCTACAGACTGTTTTCATTTGCAACTGTGCTAACATGTTTCCTCTTATTTCCTTTGCTGGAATTGATTGTCCTCTATTTGAGAGTCAAATTTCATTGCAAGAGTAACCTCAAAATCACAGAAAGAATTCAATTTTGAAAGATTGGGCCCAAAACCCGGAGCCACCAATGTTCAAGAATAAGCACAACCCCTTTGAGTGTGGGCAAAATGTAGATTTTGGTCATAACAAAGTACTGCCAAATCTTCAATACTTAAACTAAGTAACTTGATTGAATGTATACTCCAAACTCATAGGCACAACTTTGGAAGAGGTTTCATTGAAATCTGAAGCTTCAATGATGGAGAAGTAGGTGGCAAAAGTCATAGAGGACAATTAATCCTGGACAATGGTAGCACTGTAGATCACGAAGGATACCGTGGGGGGTGTTGAATAGTGCAGGGGCCTTTAGATAACGCTCTGCGTTATCAAACAAGGCCGGTGTTGCGGTCCTCGGGGGGTACGCAAGATAGAGCGAGGGGCACTATGCACTTCAACATCACGTACAACCACATTGCAAAAGCATTTTCACACACTCTTGCATCTCATTGCATGTGCTATCACCCCAAGTCATCAAGTCCACTGTGACCAAACATTGCCATGACATTCCTCCTTCAATCAAAAACCATGTCCTCAAGATTCTCAGTGTCCAGCTCTACCATCACTCAAACCAAGGTCGTTGGGATCTCCAGTGCAATGCAACGTCCCAATAGCTGTTATTGGTTGGCGCTGTGGTTGGCAATTTATGTAATGTTGTGTAATATGCTGCATTGGCCAGGTGCCAGTTGGGCCATGTTGCCAATCAATCTGACAACAGGGGTGGCGTGGCATAATGCAGCGACCTGTGGCGTCTTGTCACTTTTCTTGGTGCCGGTTTGGGTTGCAGCGGTGAATGGTGCCTTGCGTTATGCACTGAGTTGGTGGGGCGTTGGTACGCTTTGCTGCCAGTATGCTGGCCAGCGTGATAACGCGGGGGCCACTCTGAGTCAGCGACCTGATGCGGAACACGGGGGGCGTGCAACATAGCACCCCCTGCATT
Organism: Ostreobium quekettii; assembly: GCA_905146915.1. Taxonomy (NCBI): domain Eukaryota; kingdom Viridiplantae; phylum Chlorophyta; class Ulvophyceae; order Bryopsidales; family Ostreobiaceae; genus Ostreobium; species Ostreobium quekettii. The sequence continues at coordinate 80,858 of CAJHUC010000713.1, read as the reverse complement.
CCTGGCATCAGCCCTGTTGTAGAATGCGGGGGGGAGCGCTATCCTCCATGATCTACAGTACAAAGCAAACTTATTTTCCTGATGCTTTGTTGCCAGGTCAACGTGAATTTTCATATCCTTGCCGCTGCGGAGACTTCTTTGAGATATCAGGAGTTGAGATTGAAAGCATCACAAAGACTTGGACTTCTGGGGCTGTTGTGGTGCCTTGCAGGTAACCTTTGTGCATTTGTAGTTACGTCCTGTGCCTTTAAAAGCCAGCTTACCCACTCCTGTCCGGTGGGATCTTGGCAAGCAAGTTCGTGTTGTGGCGAACAAACTGTCTTTGCAGAACATTGCACTCCAATGCGGCTTCATGTATAGATGTTGGGCATGAGTCACCCAATTGCATTATACTTATCCTGCACCTGATCAGTGCTTAAGAAGTTATTGGCCCTGATGCATAACCATGGTTGACAAATCGCACTGTGTGTGCGCATGTGCACAGGACCTGCTCCTTGCATATCAGAGTCTTTTTACCTGAGTCCTGCACAGCTGAAACTGGTGCCTGAACAGCCAACTATGTCATCATCAAGGTGGAGAGTACTGTTACAAGTTTGGTGTCACTCCTTTCTCAGGTGGGATTCTCACACAGATCTTCAGCACATCAAGTGGCGCAGCAGATCGAGTTTGAAGGGTTGGATATGAATGAATGTTGATAGCACATCCTGTTCACAAGCGAATTCTGTTGACAGCTGTGGTTGCATTTCCTGTGTTGGTGCACATGAGCTTTAGGCCACTGTTCCTGTTGGCCAGGTGGCAGTGGCTTGCAGTAGACTGCAAAACACTACACAAGTTTTGCTTATCATCAGATCCATTTGAAGCACCATGTGGCTTGGATGTTTGTGTGAATGTTCCCCAGCCAGCCTAATCTACATGCCCTGAGCTGGCAAACAATTCAACTGTGCTGCAAAACATGCTTGGCATCGCCCAATTGCCAGTTTGAATGGGCGTTGGTGAACTTCATCTCTCAGCCCAGGATGTTTGTGGAGTGCGCAACTGTCTCTAGACACTTTGTGCTTGTTGCTGTGATTTAGGTATCTGTACACTCAGTTCAGTCCTGGCCTGAAACTTTCCTGTAAATGGCCCTATTGATGTGCTGGATATGCCACATCATTATTGAACAGTCTCCTGTCCAAACTCAAGTAGTTCCTTGCCTTGTTGCTCTGCTGTCATTTGGATGTCACCGCATATGGGGAAACATATGGACAGGATGTGGGATACGTAGATTTTGGCCCTGAAATTGTGCTGTTGGCCTGGAAATTGTGCCTTTGGTGATGTTTTCAACGGAAGTCGTTTTTTGCAAGATTTTCGTTGCCATACATCAGCAGCATACTTTATCGATTGTGTCTGCCTTATAAGATAAGTTAGGTATTGTGTTGTGCATGGCTGCAAGGTTTGGCACCCCAACCAAAGATTCCCAAGATTCATTGAGTGTCCGAAAATGTATGTGTACAGAAGGGGCTGTATTTCGCGTTTGTTGGGCCACAGCTTAGGTGGTTGAGAGACTGCTGCTTCCATAACAGGTTGTATTTGCGGGAGATTCCATGCTGATGTATGATGTATCTACAATGCATGCGGATTACCTGAATGTATGCCTTGCTTGTGATGCCGTGCCAAGTTCGAATGCCTTTTGCTCCCAATGCCTCATTGTGCCTTCCTGGCCTGATGATCTACCCCAACATCACCCTGAATCTACAAATTCGCACCGGAACCTAATGCTGTATCTCTGGCTGCCATGGTGGCAGCCAGCATGTACCTTTGTGTCTTAAGCCCAGATGATCCCAAGATCGTCCTTTGGCTCCATTTCCACTTCTCTGACAATGCACTTCTTTTCTGGTTTGGCCACCACCCACTGGAATATCGAGCGATCCTTTCCACCAACACTCACTACCAGCTTTCCATCTGCTGACCACCGAACATTCATCACATGAGAACTGTGCCCCTTGTATGTCCAGCTGGGCGCATGTTTTACCACGCAGGGAAAGTTCATCAATCTCACCTGCAGCCAAGCACAATGTTGCGTATGCTGTATGTAGCTGACAGTTACCAAAATGTATCGTGGCAAAGTCAGACCAGTAGCTGACACCTTTGTTGTAGCCATGGTGTATTTGTATATGTAGGCATCAAGATCACACCGGGCTGATCATGGAATTTGGAGTGGTTACACAGAGGGTGAATTAGACCTTGCAGGGTGCAATTTTGATGCGCAGCAGTTGGTGCTGTATTGTAGGATCTTCACCTATATACCTTGGCTTGGGTTTTTGCCTGTCCAGTTTCATGTGGTACGCTGGGCATAGCAAGCCGTGCCCCTGAAGGGAAAAACATAGTTGTTCCTGCTGGGGTGAGAATTCACAGGCAGACACAAAACTAGAAGATGTGCAAGCAGAAGTCACATGTGTGGAAGTGCCCAACAAAGGAGGTTACGATGACCTTGAGCGCAACCAGTGGGCCAAGATTTGGGTGTGTTGGTACTTGTGTTGTGCACTGGCGATTGTGGGCTGAGAGTGTGCAAGACTGTGGAACAGGCATGCACACTTCATGTGGCTAATGCCATGTGCACAGCAATGAGTTGCTCTTTACCTGCCCAGAGTCGTCAGCGGTAACCAAGTGCTGCCGCGATGGCGAACGGTGTGCAGCATTGACATCAGTCCCATCAGAATCTTTTGGCCAAATCCCCATCACAGGGAACCCCAGCACGCATGACCAAGTTGCCCAGTCTGTATCCCTCTGGTTCTTCCTTAGCTGTCCACCGGTCTTGGTGTCAAAGTACAACATCTGAGCCATGGCAACAGGCAGGGTGTGATTGAATGTCGTGTTGCCGTTTTTAACAAAAGGCACAGCTTGAGCTGATGCCAGAATTGCATTTGTGAATGTCGCTCCAGAAGGCACACTGCGTCCGGCCAGGTACTGCAACAATGTACTCGTGATAAATTTCTTTGGGTTTATGATCTGCACCCATGTGAGCCACAATCCCTCCTTCCCCACCAAACAAGCTGCAGATCTGATGTGATGCCTTCTTTTTTGCAGAGGTGACGCCCACTCCTGAGCTTATCTTTGTAAGCATCTCCCTGCTGAGCGCACTGGATTCATCAGTATCAACCCACCTCATAGGCTTGGTCATTTGTCTGGATCGCTGAGCCATCCATGGCCCAGTCCAGGTGGGTGATGGTGGAAGAATGCCCAGCACATCTGCACACCCTTGTGTACTTGTTGTCAACGGAGAAGATGTCCACATAACAATCGTGCGAAGCAACTGCAAGGCGCTGGCCGTTGGGGCTGTATGCCATGTCAACGATGGCAGAGTTGGCTGGTTTTCTCCACGTGAGTTGTTTGATGCTGGGATGGAAAGCATACACCTTGAAGCCACCGTTCATCATTCCCACTGCCAGATGCTGCCCGTTTGGAGAGAAGGCACCTGCCCTTGCCTTCATTCCGACAGCCAGGACGCGAATGGCCTGTCAACGGGGAACAAAACTGTGATGGCAAAAAGTTGGTGTGGTCTTCAGGTACAAGGAAGAGAAATCTTTGAGGAGCAAGCAATTCGTACGTTGCACGTTCGGGCCTCCCCAGCTAGGTGCGGACTGTGACGTCCTATCAGTCCATGGTCAAGATGGGTGGATGCTTTTCCATATTTGGGGATTTACCTTGTGAGAATTGGCATTCCAAATGGCGACATTCTCTGATTCGCAGATGGTGGCAAAGACGTGTGGATAGTGGGGATTCATGGCAATGCCATACAGGTCCGCTCGATGGCCAAACATGAGAATGCGGGGAGTTCCATCGATTTCCCAAATATCGCATTCATTTGTCCCTGGGGAAGAAAGCACGCGGTTATACATATGGACAGATGAGAAAATGCAAGTGAAACAAAGAACGAGGGAGCATGGCCCTTGCATGGGAAGCGGGGTGCGGAGTTTGTTGTCACATTGTATCGACCACGGGCTCTGACAGTTGCTCTGGCAACGTGCGCGCATGTCTGAAGAATCGCCACCAGCTTTGACCATATCACTCGGATCAGGTGCCAGATCTTATGCAGGTCACTGTCGATGTGAGAGCCATCAGAATCAGGCGGCTCATGGCAGGAAGGGGGATAGCTCCTACCGATAACAAAAGCATCTGGTCGTTCTCCGACTTTCCAATCGAGACCACGGACAGCTGGAGGGGGGTGCTTCCCAACGTTGTGACTCTCCACGATTGGAACCCTCTGCAGTGCTTCCCCCAGGTCGCCCATTGACACATCCCATATCGCAATGCACCCATCGGCGCCTCCGCTGGCCAGTGTCTTCCTGTCACGACTCAGACGCAGAACTCGCGAACCCCCATGGGACTTTGTTCCATCTGGTAGGTGAACAACTGGCCCCTTGCCGTGCGCTTGCACGGACCTCACGCATTTTGCGTTTTTCCAGACAAGGATTTCACCTTCAGGAGTGCCTGGAGAAAGTCGAACCCCGTGCTCAGTCTTATTCTCATGCGACCTTTCGTTTTCAAGCCGCCTTCATGTAGGGCAGTCCTTGTTGCCTCGTCGTTTACTGCCATGATAGACGACCTGCCGAGTCATCCCAGTAAGATAATTCTACGAACAGATGCGTCCGTATGCTTTTGCGATGACGCAGTTGGTCAAATCTTTTTTCGCTGTTGCTGCACATTTGACATCAGACTTCGGAGCGCAGTCGATGTCCTTCCTGCAGTTGCACGTGGAATGTCACTGTGCCGTGTTTAGCCCGCGGATACGCGCCAATTCCAGGACACTTTGCTGCAGTGCGACGGAAGAGTAGACCATTGTGGCCACAGAATTTACTGATGGCTCCTCACCAGTGAGCACCAGACCAGATGGCAGAAAGCACGCACTCAAGATGGTGTGCGCTGTGAATTTTCCATATTGTCCAGCGTCCATCTGGGCAGCCAACGCTCTTGTGCTCTTGCTCACAATCAGCTTCCAAAACTGCATGACGTACAATTACCTTCTTTAGTTGGTGCAACTTCAAAGTATTGAGCAAGGTTCAATTGGGGAATATGCTGGTAGGGGAATGCCCATGCTGCCCAGAGCCCTGCTGGCTTCGTGCGCGAGCAAGTATTGTGTAACGAATATGCACCGTTCAAGAAGAGGTGGGTTTTGCCGATGATGCTGCCGCTCTTCATGGCCCCTCGTTGTTCTTGGCAACACATTCATACTCCCGTTCGTATTGGAAGAGTTGGACGAAGGATTGGACACCATTGCCCGTGCGCATGTGATGGGCGACATGTCCAGTCGTCCAGAAGGTGAGTGCCCTCTCAGGCCAGACCTCTCGGTGGCAACTGGAATACAGTATTTCGAGCACAGCTCAAGGAGACGTCGAGACTGTTGGGAGCGTGCACAGCACCTCAAATTCCCTTGGGATGCGCATTTGTGATACATCAGATTAACTTTGACGACACAACACATCTGACTGTGAGTGGTGGCGCACCTTGATGTGGTTCTTTCCGTACGTTGCAATTTGATTTTGGTGAAAAGGGCTCCACACCACTCCGTAGACCGCAGGAGGTGCTCCCGGTTGTGTCTTCCTCTTCATCAGGCACTCCCTCTTCTTCCAGTCCCATACAAACATCGTGTGACCGTTGTCCGTCGCCACTGTCGCCACTTTTGAGCCACCCGCGGAGAAGCATGCTGCTTGAATGCCTCGGTACCCATCGCCATGCTGGAGCCTCGCGAGAGTGCGCATGTCGCCGACATTCCACACGATGAGACTGGGATCTTTTCCAAACTGCTGGAAGCAACTGTGAAGAATAGTTACCATCGGCTCGCGGCATTTTTTTGGTGAGCAGGATGCAGTGCACCTTTGCATTACTAAGCGGTTTCGTTAGAAGCCACTGTTAATACATCCCGGCGACACAGGCTTCCTGTGCGCTTCCAACAGTGCACGATCACGCATGAATTTGTGGCAGGAAAGGAGGGGCGACGTGGCCCACCTGTCCGGTGGCCACATGCGCTTTGTCTGGGCTCAACGCGCAGCACAAAATGTCATCATCGTGTCCCAAGAAGAAGCGCTGAGTGTGGTCCTTGCCGTACACGATGCCCACTGCCGCAGTGTAGTACACCAGGTCGCCACTTGGGGTGCAGAAGAGATTGTTTGCGGTGTTTGTTAGTCTGCATCCACAGCAGGGATGCAACAGAATCAGCACAGCAGCGATCAGTGGAGCAGTCGATTTCAAAAAGTATGTCCATTCACTGAATTGCATCACAGAAAGGACTGCCAACACTGTAAGGAATTCGGGTGCGCTGTTGAACGTGCTTTGCATACCTGACTGTCCAGTGCCTAACACATGTCGCCGCGAGCGCACAGAATCAAATGACCGTTTCAGGAGCATAGACTAGCCAATGGTCTAGAACGCCGTGACGTCATCCCGATGCGTTTGTTGGCGCTTTTCTCCCCGTTCTACCTTCCGAGACGTGCTGCTGCTCACCCCCCGTATCCATACACAAAGTCCAGCTTCAGCTCAATGTCCGGTGTCGTTGCAGATCGGGCTGCAAGAGCCTGGTCCCAGTTCGTTGGGGGAAAGACACCCGTCTTGCATTGGGGATACAGAATCTTGCCCACGGCGTCCCCCAGTGCATTCCTCGATGCACACTTGCCCTCCCCCTTCAACGCACCCTTCGCTATCTTTCCCTCCATCATGATGAGGCGGGGAAATCCGACGAGCAGAGCGTCGACGAAGACCTACTGACGCACATGAAAGTTGACGTGCAGGAAACTGCGGTGAACAATGAATCGGCGCTCAGCCACCGGCTGCCCAAATTATCTGCCGGGCCATCTCTCATGCATCCACAGTCGCGTCTGTGGAGGGCGCAGCCTTGAAGCAGCTTCGCGAGTTTGCATCAATGACGCACTGCTTCTCGTGAGGCTTCGCACTGCGGAGCGCACATCAGCCATGTGCTGCGAGGCTTAAGCACCTCCTGGGAGCTTTCTATTCTTTGATATTCTGCCACAGTGTGCTGGCGTGAGAGAAACATGCCACGCAATTCTCTGCAGATTGCCGCAGCTCGAATCCACCGCCCCATCAGCAACAACTCCATAAACCAGCCTCGTGTTGCCACAAACCCCGACGAGTGTTTCTCACACCCTGAAGCTTCGAGCATGAAAACTTATCCATATTGCACTATCTGCAGTACAGTATTGCCTTTGGAGGTATCAATTGGCTCTCTAAAGTACATTCTGTTGGGAGTCACGTCAAAATACGTGCCCTAGAATATTACGAACCTCTGCATCAAATGCACCAATGAAACCGCTGCGTTGTTTGCAGTACCTTCCGGTTCCAGATCCATCCCTTCATTGGTGCCCTAAACAATACCATTCATGGTCATTTCCAACTGGACCATGGTCGCGGTAAATAAGGCGGCCGTCCTGGGCACGTGTGCAGGGTGCGCCTACCATGACGGGCATGCATCCTTTAGAGGTTTGCCCCCTCGACTGAAAAATATATTCAGCCTCTTCTTGGGTGAAATGGACTCCGAGGTGTTTCCACGCACGCAAGAACTGAGCGACATTCACCGTGTCTCCTACTTGCACTTCTATCCCTCGCTTGCCCATAACCTGAAGCGCAGACAAAGAAACAAGAATGTAAATGAAATCCTTTGGAAGTCCCTGACTCAATCTTTAAATACACAACTTCAGTGTTTTCGACCTGTAATACACATCACCAGGGCGGTGCGAGAAAGCGTCCCAGTAGGCGTCATTTGTTGTGAAATGGCGTCCTAGTTTCGGCCATTTTCACTAGTGACATGACTGAGTGCAGTTGTCGATGGCATTTTGTTTTAGGACATAGACAAAAATTCCACAGAGCCGCATATTTGGAAGACTGCTAACGCGCCTGGGTTGTGCCGATGGCTTGGATCAGCATTCCAATTTATAAGGCCATTTACGGCCACTCCAATAAGTTTTCTGCCCCACCCTGCTTTGCTTCATCCACAAATCTCAAGGCGCTTCAGGGCAGGCATCAGAATCTTGGTACCGTTAGGTGCAGCGGCCACTATTTGGGCACAACGTCACGGGCAGTCCAAATAAACATTATTTTGGCATTGTCTCGTTCTTGCCTTTCCTGGTCTAGGCAGTGGAGCTCGTTTTGGGCGTGGAACTGAGAGTTACTTGAGTGCAGTACTGCCCCAGGGTGATTCATTCTCTTCCGCTGGCACAAGTCCTGCCCAAGCGCTGCGCACAAATTGCGGATTATCTTGGGTTATGACTGGTTGTGCACACCGCGTGAGTTTCAAAGTGACGTTTATGTTCAAGTGGGAGCAGGCGGGAGGTCAAGAAGATAGCTGTGGTGGAATTTTTGTGTCTCCCATGTAATCCGTGTCTTGTTTTCTTGTTTTGGTAGCTGATGGTTGCGCACAAACCGCCGCACCTTCCCAAACGCCTCCAGCAGCACAGCCCTCTCCCCAAAATGTAGGGATGCGCGTTTCTTCAATTGGCGGCGCATCCGCTCCTGAAGCACCGCCTGCAAAGTGGTTGGCAAGCGGGGGGGAAGGTGAAAACTTAGAGGCAAAATCTTCACTCCTGTCCCTCATGTTGCAGCGGTGCAGCACTCGTTCAGAAATCTGAGTACTGCGAAGGGATTTTACATGCGAATGGTAAATTCTTCTTGACCAAAGCCTGAATTTTGCAGATGGAACGGCGTTTTAACTTCACACGTTCTCCCCGCCCTGTTGTTGTGGATTGCAATAATTAGATTATCCACTAATCCGATGAGGAATTGGACAACCTCCTGGCTTCCCGCGCTTGAAGCTCCACGAATGCGCCGCCTTTCGGTATTCTGCATGCTCTTTTCTTGATCCGGATCCGCGATGCCGCGCTTGGGGATTTGTGCGTTGACATTTGCGTCGCCTCTTGCATTAAATTTTGCGCACGGCGGTCCTGAAGACACACAAACACGCCACTCCATCAATTTTTATAATAGTGAATAGTAGAAATGCATACACATGGGCACATTACCCTTGGTTCCACTTGAAAAAGGAAACGGTGTAGGGAATGCGCAATGGAAGAAACAACTGCGACTTCCATTCGAAGCCTTCGAGCATCTCCTCAAAATCTGTTTAATTATTGTATCTGGCGTAGCACCTGACCCATAACTGGAATATATTTGCTATTGAAAGTACTCCTGAATTCGGCGACATGAATTTTCGACTTGTTTACTTGCAGCTAACTTAGGGATTATGCCATACACCGTATTTAGCTTCCCATTTGCATAACATAAACATTCTCGTGACTTTGTATGGCACGCTAGTAGGTACCTATTGCCCACCAGTGGTCGTGGCGTTCTACCCCGCCCACCGGGCATAGTTATTGCGCTTACACCACCGTGTTGGGTCTGTGCGTTGACACACAGTGGGTTTGTGCAGAAGGACGCCCATAATCGGGTCCACATGTTCACTTTGGTTGCTCGACATACAATGCATTCCCTTCTTGAGGACCATCAGCAGACTTTATCTCCTGTGCATGGTGACGATCTTGTCAAACAGTACGTGTGTAGTATAGAAGTCGAGTGCCATTCAAACTACTTTCGCTTTTTCCGAGAGAAGCTCCCATTAAAATCCATAAAATCGGGACTCGCCTTATGAGCTCCACATTTAAGGATAAACTTGGCAAATAGTAAAGCACCCCTCTCAACGTGAAATGCGAGCAAATGCGAGCACAACATCCATTCTGGTGAGTAATATTCACACTGCCTTGACACAGCTATCGCCAGTAGCACATACGGCGCACAGAGTAAACCTCTTGGATCCCTTCTCATACAACTCATATTATTTGGACAACGACTGTGGTGGGTAGAGCGAATAGCATCGCCTCCAAACTTGCCATAAATTTTTGAACGCCAAAAGGGTGGTCGATAGCCTTTGGGCTCAGAGGGCGGAGGCACCTGGGGATCAAGTTGGGACACACGAGTTGTCACTTGGCATCTTCTTGCAACACCTTGCACAACCCATCAGTACGTTAGTCGAGTTAATATATGACATCGGAAGCCGCTGTGTGGCACTTAGTCTCATCTTTTGTTCATTTGGACTCGGCCGTGGATTTCGGTGGCAACAGTCCGACAGGGGTCTTCATTCTGTCACCGTAATTTGGGATTGAAGCTTCTGCAAGCACAAACCAGGCAAAACGTACCACTATACTTGCAAGGTAAAGCTAGCCCACATCGAGAAGCCCAGTGGATGCCCAACTCTGCAGTTCGCATCGTTGATGCCAGCAACATATCTCCTTTTAATAGCTTTATTTTTCAGCGCGTCGTCGTCATCACACCCACCAAATTTAGGCGATCAGAGATGGTTGAATTCTGTTCCAGTCTTACTGCGCTCGCTGTTTCCAAACACAGCCAAATTCCACGCTAAGTGTGACAGTTATTGAGCGAATCACCACACTGCTCGAAAACGAACCTGCTGTCGTGGCTGTGCGGCTTTCCGCTCGAGGAACTGGTGCCTAACTGCAACTGCATCGATCTGGCGTATGGATTTCCTGTTGTCCTCCCTTTGCTGCTTGTCCCCGTAGGATGCTTTTAGAATGGCTTCCATGAGAGCCTATGCCTCTGGGCTCTCGTTGTGCGGATAACCGCCAAGACTGCAACGACAAGTTGCATTTTGGTGAACTAATAAGTAATTGTTTCGTTCAAAAACGACAACTCGAAACGACAAACTCATTAGTACAGCAATTTAGGGAGGACGATAAAGGAGGGGACACGCCTGGGGTGCTCTTGGGCACGCCAATTTGACTTTGACCTGCTGACTTATTTTGGGACATAGCAGCACAATCTTCATTCATCTGTGTATCATAACAGTATCTTTTGCAGGTGGATTTATGATGTTATCAAAATTTGGGTCTTGTGAAAAAATCCACAGTATCTATTGGCGTTCAAACATTTAGAACTGACTTTTGGCTAGTGCGTTTGCAAATGATAAGATGGGATTGAAACTACTGTTGGTAGTGACTTTGATTTCACACCAACTGCAGCAACACTGATGATTGCACTAATAGCCATATTTAAGGAGACCTCCTTAAGTGCGGTTATTGATGCAATACCTACATCAGGAGGTGCCTCTCAAAAGGCATTTCCTCTTTCCTGTTGCCTTTTTGTCTCTGCAGGATACCCAACCACTGGCCTAAGAGCTCGCAACGAAAGCAACGCTCGCATGAATTCACCAGCAAAATTCCCCATAATTTTCCGTCAATCGGTATTATTGTCGATTCCCGTGCAATGACAGAGACAGTGGATTGGCTGTGTTGGACCAAAGCCAAATCCATGCAGAGCCGAGACGGGCATCAACTGGAGGAATGCGCCCAAACGGGTACTGGATGGATCGCCATGGGAGTCCGCAGAACTTTTGACATAATTCTTGACATGTCTTACTTGGCTGTCACAGCCACGGTTTGCGGTGCAACGCAATTTTCCACGAGTTCGCGTGCAACCGCATCTAAAAACGTAATAAGAGGATGATGTGCGTGACGTAGACATGCCTATGTCTTTTGAGCAAGTATAGGTAGGCCTGACTGCTATACGGGTCCATCGCGCCTTTTTATGTTCTGATTCAAAAGTACTTCACAACACGCTCGCCGCGCTGATTCGTGAATCACAAGAAGGCGGCGGGGTGCGGAATTTTCTGTTTTTCGATTTCATTTTGCCGTAAATTGCGTGCACACACTTGTTGCACAGAGCTTGTGAGCAGCACGGCCTGAGCCACACTGCTGATGTTTGAATACTTTGGGGGAGTGCGGTGCTTTTTCCTTTAAATTAGAATCCATTTGCACAATTCGTTTCATTAACCGAAAAAACGCAGAAACGGTTATTCTCCAGCATGCGCCTGCATGAGTATACATGCACTGATGCAACGCGCGGACTCCACTTGTCCCCTCTATGATTCCCTTGTTGATGCGGAAGCGCAGGATGCATTGCGTGCATACACACTTAACAACCTGAGCAACTCCACAATTGGCTCATCACCGTGTCACTCGCTGGCTGGGTGTGCCTCCACACACGATGATGTCTTCTGCTCGCAATGCTGCAGCGCAAGGGACGTCCCCATGTCGCCGTGTCAGGCCAGATTTCGATCCCAACTTCAAAGCGGAGAATATAAGTCGTCTGGAATTGCAACTGTCACGAGGCGCAAGATAGTCAAAAAGCTAGAACACGAAAGACGTCGGAAAACATCGACCATTTGGGACAAGCCATAAGGTACACGAAACTGCTCTGCGCTTGAGAGGCTCCCCAACCTCTTCACTCGCTTCAGTTCACATGCGTCCTCAACCCTGACGCACGACACTGAAAAGTTGGCCCGCAGCGCAGACGCACCATGGCTTTCAGGACTGCTGCCACCGTCTACACGGCCCGGGGATCGACGCACTGGGCCTGTGCCACTCGGACCCATCGCACCCCGGGAGCTGCCACGCGATTGCAGTCTTGCGAGACCACCTGCTGCAATCGCTGTTGCAAATAGGAAGCCGACGGCCGCCGCCTTGCCTCGTTGTGTAAAAGGAAATGACTGTTCCGTCCACTCCATCGTGCGCCAATCGCATGAACTGATCACAGACACCGCTTTGCTCGGGCAAATGGGAGGCTGGCGAGTACCTCATAGCCTTGTTATGCAACAGTCATGATGATGATGATGATGGTGGTGATGATGATGATGGCACCCATCGCATATTGTCACACGGTGTTTCAAATATACGGGATTCCTTGGTTTGTGGCCGGAAAAAGGCGCCCAGACGCCAATCGTCCGCTCCAAAGTACACAACAAAGGACGCGCCCCAAATGGAGCCCCGCTTGACCGTGCCGCTGCGCCGCATCGCGCCTTGCAGCACGGTCCAAGCCGCCTGGTGCGCAGATTCCCACCCTCCCCCGCGGAACCCGCAGCGCCCCGAAGGTAGGAATACTGGGCCGCACGTGGGCGATCCCGTTGATCTGTCCATGGCCCATCGGTTGCCGGTCGCCGATTGGGACCCTCTCGACACAGCCAAAGGCCACCTGGAGTGCCATCAGCACACAGGGCGCCTTCCCCCCTTGCGCGCGGCCGATGCTCCGCGCAAGTCAGCCCGATTTGACTGCCCGCTGCCTGATGCCAGCGGCGAACTGTGACCTGTGTGCTGTGTCGCTGCAGTGCTGCGTCGCGGGGTGCGCCTGTGCTGCTGGTGCGCCGCCCAGGCTGCGAGCGTGCTGGGCGGCGCCGCGGCCGCGCCCGCGTCCGAGTCGCATTCGATGGTGAAGCTCGTCAGCTTTGGTGAGGGGCGCTGCGGGATGAATGCGCCAGGGCGGGGATTTGTGGATCGACCCCGCCTGCCCCCCTCCCCGCCCGTTCCCCGCCATCATAAACGTCTATGATTATGCGGGAAAGATGATTGGCCACGGGATTTGGAGGCGCACCGTGGCCCGACAACTGGTTTCCTTTTGTCATCCGTGTTCGCGATCTTCCATGGCCGGGGTGTCCGTCCGCAATGATGGACTCTCGCGTTGAGAGTCGCGTCTCATGCAGCCTTTGTCTCGTTTGTCGTGCGGTGTATTTGAATCACAAGATCAACAGACTAGACACACGACAGGTGTTTACCGCGGAAGCTGTTGACCGCGTCCGCAGCCTTGGGGCCTGCAGGGCGTCTTGAGTGCAAACCTACCGTTAAGTCAGCAAGTGCGCCTGGAGAGCTCGGTTTCACAGGCCTGTGTACTTATGCTCACTTGGCTTGATGTGGGTAGGCGCACGGGTCCAACACATCTGCCGTGTACCATATCCAATAAATTTGTTTGCCTCTCAGCGTCAGGCTCGGCGCAAGGAGTGCCCAAATCGCTTCAATTTTATCTTATTTGCTCGGTGTAATGGCAATTTGTAGCAGATTGTGTGAATTCACCTGTGTTGAGTCAACAACCATGCTGCCAAAGGTGACATGAGGCTAACGGACTGACTACTGCGGGATCGCACTGGTACAATTTGCCTCGCGATTGACCTCAAATTGGCTAAAGCTCAGACTGCCTTCGTTGGCGCCGATCCTAATGACGATGCCACAACAGAGACCGTGCCTGAGAGCGGATAGATCATGTCCTGATATTGCCCCCCGTCGCTGATGGGTATCTTAGTAATCGGAGGTGATGATTAGAGTCAGAGGACGCCAATCGACAAAGCGGCTGGAGCGCAGGTTGCAGCCATGGCATTGGCTGTTTAGATTGTAGAATAATTAAACCATTTCTTAGTGTCGCACGTCTGGACTCTTCCCTCCTTGCCGTCAATTTGACGTTCATGTGACAAAATCGGCACAACGGTGCCATCCCAAGTCTTGAACCCATTCCTCAAAAGCCGCTTCCTATTCTGCAGTTTGAGCCTGGAGGATAGTATTCCATCACTTAGACCAATCTATTTGATCATGCAACGGTGTTGCTTTCTGAGGACACCAATTCAAACAAAATGCAAGCACAAGTCTCGTTTTCTACTTTTGTCTTTGGGCCAATCGTGAATGTCACGGCACAAGTGATCTCCTCCCTCTGCGAAGACGTGCAGGATCGGCCACCTGGACCAAATTGTGGGAAGCCGATGTGGATGATCCCCGCATTGTTTCCAATTGACATTTGGATGCGTTTGCCTTGGTGATCATGTGAATACGCATTGGCGGTGGCAGATGTCGACGGCACGCTTATCCACAGCGTTGGAGACAGCGCGAACAAAGTTCATCGACAAGCGTTCAAAGGCGCGTTCAAGCAGGTGTTCGATGTTGATACTGACATCGATGTCATCAACCACCACGGGTGCACAGATCCACTCATTCTCTTGAAGATCTTGGAGCATCATGGCGTCGCCAAAGAGGAGGTGATGATGGATTATTTAAAATGGGCACTGGATCGCGGTTGCAGGGACCAGCAGACACAGCGTGCCCGGCTGTTTCATAAATCGCGTTTTCAAGGCAGATGCTGTCCGTGCAGGTGTGCAAGACCATCCAGAATCCATGGCAGTGCTGTGTACACAGCCGCGCATATGTCTGGAATGTGTTTAACCACGTAGGTCCTCATACATTTGTCTGCATTGTGTACACAGAGTATGCCTCGGCTGGGAGAGATGCAAACATCAATGCTTCAGTACTTTGAGACCCACAAAGACGAAGTTGCGGATGGCGTCGCAGTGCTGCCGGGAGTAAAGAATGTTCTTCAGGAACTAAAGGTGCAGAATAGGATAGTTTCTGCCCAATTTTGGACTGCAGTTCATCTGCACGCGAACCTCTCGGCTTTGATGCACTCCCCCCTGAAGGGTATTCCTCGCTGTGTAGAATAAAACCACCACGCATATTGCACTGCGCAACTCCTGGCTGTCGTTGCCACACGTATTCCGGGTGCACTGCGGCTGTCAATAGACATAGAAACTTTGAAGGGTGGTGATGAAATTCTCGTGCTCTCACTGAGGGCATGAGAAGAGGGCCCCTCAGCCTTGCGGGCGGTCCTGCATCTAAGGGAGGGGAGTGCAATGCAGACAAGAAGTGACGTCGCCACGTGCTTGGTGACTGGAAATCTTGAGCCCATTGGATGGGGCAAAATGGAAGCCGTGGGGCTGTTGGACTTTTTCTCTCCGTCTCCGTTTGGTGGCTTCGGTTCGGACTTCTGCAGTGGGAACACTGAAGAGTCCTGGAGAGACCGCGCAGAGCTCATCCGAATCGCCGCGACACGGGCAAGCCATCTCCTGCCAAGTGAGTGGCCATGCTATTTCTGACCTTATTGCAATGTCCAATGTATATGCTACAACTATGCATTGTGAAATGCGCTATCTGGCTGCAGCTGTCTTTCCAAAGTTAGCACTGGATGCAACGAAACTCTTCATCTTGATGCCCTCAGGCGACCGCGAGTTTGTTTTTGAACACACGCAGTTGCAACATTGCAAACCAAATGCACTCTGGAGTGCAGCCTTGTCTTTGCAAGCGTCCGGTCGTAGCTTGTGCTAAAGACCTGTGCTCAGCATCCACCGACGATTGTCTACAAATGCTTCTGCCCTGCAGATCCTGTGTCAGAAAGGTTCCATATTGGCGACACTCCAATGGACCTCTTGGCGGCGAAGGAGGCTGGGGCAGTGGCGATTGGGGTGACCACTGGGACATACAGCCGCAGGGATTTGGAAACGTGTGGTGCAGGTGGGAGGTCGTAGATGGCACGGATCCGGCTACATTTCACCAACATTCGCGTTGATGGTCGCGAAACGTATTCGAAACAAAGGCGACGGATAACGTGGGAAATGTTCGCTTCTTGTTCTTGTTGCTGAAGTTTGCATTGCATTCCCCCGTTGCCTTTTCCCTGCGGCATTGAGGTAATTACCCACGGCCCCATGCAAACATGTCAATGCAGTTTTGGCTTCTGTGGGGATCTGAATGGCTATCATGTGCTTGCAGAAACTGTCGTTCTTGACGATCTCGCGGATGTCTCCCAAGTCCTAAAAGCGATGGGATTGGAATGAGACCCTGGTGCAGAGCGTCACCCGTAGTATACACATTTTAGTTGTTTGATGTCAGCTGCTTCGTCGGAGTCGGCATCTGCTGGCGGGTGAAAAAGGGGCAGATGCACTGAAGTTTCGTGGGTATGGCGGGCTGTCTCTCGCGCAACATGTAACGTCCACTTCTCAAATGTGATTTCCGTGTTCTCAGGCGGCTTTTCTGTTTTTCAACGCATTTTACACTCGGGCAAGCAACAAGATGCGCACACCGTCCCATGAACGGCAGTTCGATCAGTGTACGCCCCCACATCAAATACTAGACCGGATGGATCGCTCTTACATGCCAAATCTTCCGTCCCAGCTCGGCAGTTGAGCTGGGTTTGCACCAGCCAAAAAGGGGTGGTGATGGCTACCCAACGGCAGGCTCCCCGTTCCCTGGACAAGGCCTGCTATGTAATCCTCGTGATCAAAAACATCCGCACAGAACATTTCGAGATGGTGTCTCGGCAACTTTTGGCGGCACCCTAAGTGATTCCTGCAGCCCCAACACTGACCCAGACCTTTGTCGATTACACGCGGAGATTTGCCCTGTTTGTTGAATGCTCCCAACCCAGATCTTCAGCCAATACCTGCGACACACCGGGCATCGCCCCCCTGGAAGGTCATCGACACAAGAATCTACATTTCCCGACGGTCTTCATGCTGGTTCATATCCCCCTCCCGAGGGCTGCTGAGAATATCTCGCTTTTCTGCAGCACATCCAAATTCCAACGATGATGGCCGCCAGCCCCACCACCCCTCCGATGGTCGCACCCGCGACGACGCCAATGTTCACACCGCCCCCGTCGTCTTCTTCCTTGGGCGCGGGCGGCGGAGGCATGGTAATGTTGTCGGTGTCCGTGATCTCCACCGTGGGCATTCCATACGCGTTTGTGAACGCCGTGTCAGTGAAAACAGCACCCGCGTCGTTCTCCAGGGTGTCCACGAATTCCACTATGTCGCGGTTGCTGCTGGATTGCGCAAATTCAATGGCGACGTCCACGATGACCGATCCCGACCGCATGCCGATAATGGTGACACTGGGCGGCGTGCCGCCTTCGGGGGTGGCGTACGTCCGTATCTGCCTCACGATGCCGTTTCTGAACTCGGCGTCATTTTCAAGCTCGGCCAGCGCGCCATCGAATGTCAGCTCCACGCGGACCTGCACCGTCGTCGGGCAAAGTCAGACTCAGCCACAGCACACATCAACGCATTCAAAGGGCTTGCACGGCCCTGTTCTGCAGGCTGGCTACATGGTGAGGGCGCGGGGGCGTTCTTTGGTTGATCTGGCTGTGGACCAGACCAGGCCCTTTAGATGATATCGCTGGACCGCTCTTCGACAGGCCTTGTCAGGATGACGCAACACCACGACATGTGGTGCGCAAACAAACGGGGGAGCGAGCACATGGGGACGCGCGGTGCAACATATCACAAACGACTTACGAGTTTTGTTGCCTGGTTGGTAGGGGGCGCTGGTTGAGTTCCATTGTCGGTTGGCGGGGGGGTCGACGTCTCATTTTCCCCTGTTGGCGGCGGCTCAGGGACGGGCTCCGGCTCCGGCAACGGTATGGGCTCCGGCTCTGGTTCCGGCTCTGGCTCCGTGTACTGCACCACCAGCATTTCACCGAGTTTGGTTGTGTTGCAGGCCGCGTACGTCCCCTCGTACCCAGCGAACTTTATGCTGCCCCCAGCCAGTCCCACCAGCCTTCCGTCCTCGATCAGCATGCACTCCGTGGTCTTGGACAGGTCGTACAGCGACGCGTCCACGGGTATCCTCGCGGTCATGTTGCACTCTCCCCGCGGGCACAGCTCCGTCGCCCCGTTCCCCGTCATCCACATGGACAGCACGCCCGTCAGTATTTCGAGGTTGGTCGCGCCCACGGGCGCGATGGGGGCCCCTGTGAGGTTCAAGTGGGCCGCAGGGTCTTCGTAGAACTCCAGCGACAACGTCGCGGTGTCTGGGCAACCGTCGCCACAGTCGGGGTGGAAACCCTCGGGGACGGTCACCTTGGGGACAGCGGCCCCCTCGAGCAGCCTCCGCCGAGCCGCCGAGGCCTCGCTCGCCACCCCGGCAGAGAAGGTCATGCCCACCATGGTCGCCGGCGCCTCCTTCGCGCACGTCATGCCGATCAGCTTGACGGCATCGGTCTCCATCGAGCTCGTGCTGACGGCTCCGGAGCCGGCCGTCGCCGTCAGGCAAGCCAGTTTGGAGATGAGCGCGACGTTGTCCTTCATCAGCTGGTAGAACATCGCGCTGCTCAGCGCGCCCTCCCCCCTGCTGTGTTTGGCAAGCGCGTCGGCCACGATGTCGACGACCTCCTGAGCCTGCGACGGCGTGGCGGGAGAGGACGCGTAGTCCTGGGCCGTCAGTCCAACCTTCACTGCGGCCAGGACCTTCTCGGTCATATTGCCGGCGAGGTTGCCATCCCTGGCTATCCCCGCCAGCACGCCCTGCGACGACTTGTAGCTGTCCAGGTCGATCTCCTCCGCGGTGGCCGGAATCTGATCCAGCACCTGTTGGGCCGTCTCCCCCGTTGTTGCTATCACCACTTCATTGGAGACGGCCTGCAGGAGGCTCCTGCGCCTGCCGTTCCCGGCGTATCTCAGGAAGAACACGGTTTTCAGCGCCCCCTTCATGACGCACGTGGTGCAGCCCGAGTCTATGGCCTTCTGCATCTCCTCTGCTGCAGCGTCCAGCTGCGCCGTGTCCACTTCGAAACCTCCGCTCGGCTCCACCACCGTGACCGCCGCCTTTTGAGAGACAACGGCCCAATCAGAGTCGTACACCCTGACCCCGATCTCGTGTGCGCCCACGGGCAGCCCATCCATCGTGAAGGATGTTTGAGACCCCCTCTGCAGAGTCATGGACGCGCCAGTGTTGGATAGCCAGTAGAACTCGTATACCATGCCGGGCTGATCGTCTGCGAACTCCTTGGCGGTCGCGACGACCTGGCACGTTGGGAACTCGCAGGGATCGTCCACCGACAGGGTGAAGCATTGGCCGTCCGCCCTTCCGCAGAACGGCGCCGCGTTGGTGGCAAAAGGTACGACCGTCTCTCCCTGCTCCCCGCCCCTGGAGAGTGTGGCGACGAACTGGTATTCCGCACCGCCTTCAAGCATGTCGGGCTTGATGAACAACACGGCATTGTTGACGCCTCCGACGGTCATGGAAGACAGGTCGTTTATTGCAGAGCTGGACCACGAGACAGTTGTATCCGCGTACTTCAGGTCCGTCACCTTCAGCACCACAATCTCCGTGGGGTTGACGCGCGCAGGGCAGGGCAGGTCGCCGCAGTCCATCACTGCCTTCCCTGTGGGCATGGGGCTGGAGGCGTCCTGGGGTCGGAAAATGCACATGGCGCTGGCTTTGCGCACCACGACTGGATCGCCGTCCTCGGGACCCTGCTCCTTCTTCGACACTGTCACTGTGTACAGGTGGTACTTTCTGACGTTGGCGGTGAGGGAATCTGGTCCCAGCACCACTGTCGTTCCCGTCGCCGACTTGGGGCCCGTCTTCCCAGAGAAGCACGGGCTGCCGTCCTCCAAAGAGCAGCTCCACTCGTACGCGAAACTCTGCACCTGGTTGAAGGGGTCGTCGGGGTCCAGGGATTTGGAGGCGTCCAGGGTGATGTCGCCATCAAGGAGCACGTCTCCAGCGGGGCCCTCACAGTAGGCGCGCACGTCAGACCCGAAGGGCCTCAGGGTGACTTCCGTGCTGGAGGACCCCTGGACCTCGCCATTCGCGTTCTTGAGGTCGGCGGTCATCCTCAGCTTGTAGGGGTACTCCGCCTGGCCCGCGATCGGAGGCTTCAGCAGCAAGTCCTTGGAAGGCACGCCATCCGCAGGAATGGCGCTCCAGAGGGGCGAGTCGATGGAGACCCACTTGTAGTCCACCTTGTAGCCGTCGCACACGGAAGTTGTGTCGATGAAGGCGGACACCTTGGTGCCCCTGGACAGCATGAATCTTTGCACCGAGTCCCCCACAATGCTGACCATGGGGACGGGGGAACTGGCGCGCAACACCTGCACATCCAGAGGCGCGTCCTGGCCGAGGAAGTTCGTGGCTGTCACTGTGAATTTGTAGGTCCCAGGTGTGAGCGCATCAATATCGGACCCGGCGAGGACGAAAGTGCCCGTTTGCCTGCAGGCCACCAGGAAAGCATGGAGCATTAGATCAATGTGAATTTGCTTGCAGCAGCTGCGTACTCCGCACAGTGCGCCGAACGCAGTTGCGTTGGCGGCACCCCTTGAGCCAAATATCATGCTTCTAACTTAGACTAAACAGGGGTTTGGCACTGAAGCAACGAAGACCTGGCACGCCTGGCCTGTACTTTGTTACGCAAGACGAGGGCGTCACGCCCCCTACAGGCACCGGTAGGGCTCTGCAGCGGTTTGGGGCTCGAAAATCGCTCGCGCCATTACTCTGCCTCCAGAAGAGTCTTGAGACCGTCGCAGTCGGAGTGCGTGGTGAATGTAGTGGGATCCGCGGTTGTGGCGTAGCAACTGCTCGTGTCCAGACTCCAGCCAAACGTCAGGCTCCTTCCGGCAGTGTCCAGGGAGTACGTAGCGTCAAATACCGCATCTGGAATACTGCTTCCGCATCCAGCCGACATCACCGGAGAGTAAACGCACGCCACAATGGGCGTTACGCAGTTGTCGCAGTTGCTGAGCGTGACGCCTCCCGTGAACGGGTTGGCCTGCGGCAGTATGTCCACCAGGCGGGTCTGGCCGTCGCCCAGCGTAAGGGTGTCGCCGGCCACGATGTCGGCGCCGCCGCGCAGCATCACCGTGAGCGTCTTTCCGCTGACGAAGCAGAAGGCGGCCCCCAGGGAGGTCACCGTGGCGGCGTCGAAGGCGTCGGAACACGCGAAACCGGTGGACAACGCCGCGAAGTTGAGCGTGACTTCTATGGTGCTGCCGCTGTCGCCGAACTTCGCGGAGGCCATGTTCCTGTTGGCCGGCACGCAGATGCCGTCGCACGACTCGATGGCCACGCCCGTGCCCGCGCTGCAGGTCATGGTCTGGCAGCTGGACGCCAGTCCGAGGTTGCACGTCTCCCCGTCGCCGCAGTCGCCGTCCGCGGAGCAGGCCGTGAACCTGCTGTTGAACTCCTCCAGCTGGGCCGCGTACTGGTCGCACCAGTCCGTGCACTTCCCCCTGGAGACGCACAAGTCCCGGCCGGTGGAGGCGCTGCAGGTGCACTGCGCCGCGGTCTCCGAGAAACTGCAGTACTCCGTGGAGCTGCAGTCGTCAGCGACGCTGCACAGCGAGGCGTCCACCGCGTCCGCCTCCGGGCTCGGCGGCGCGGGGCTGCCGTCCAGCACCGCCTGGACGTCCGACCCGCCGGCGCAGAGGTCCACGGGCACGTCGGTGCCGTTCAGGGTGCAGTCCTCCCGGCAGGCCCCCAGCATGGAGCAGACGGCGGCGGGCCTCTTCCCGAAGACCCCCTCCTTGCTGTAGAAAGTGAGAATGCCCAGTTCCCTGCATTTGAGCGGATCGTAGCCGCCGCTCTCGCACGCCGCTCGGACGGCCTGCGCGGCGCAGTTTACACCAATGTGGGGAGTGGCTCGGGGGCGCTGCGCAGTTGCTGCGGCGGCAGCGAATTCGAACACAGCGAGATCCTTCTCAAAATTGATGAGCAGGGAAAGGACAATGTGGGCGGAGACCTATTTGCACTCTACGATGGCACCTGCTGAGCTGCCATAGGCAGTTGCGCATGTTTGAATGTAGTTTCTACCTATCCACGCACCTGCCCCACTGTGCTGCTCAGGGTCACAGCCTCGTTTTGAACGGCCACTTCTGTCATCGCCATGACGCACGTGCTGCACATATTGCACTGGTCCGTGCAGTCACTCTTCCAAGAGCATATGCGCGTCGTGGAGACCGCGTCGTAATAATTGTTGCAGAAAAACTCATCGTTAATTGCCGCGCAGGGGTTTTCCCCAGATACTGTGGTGCAGGCGTTATTTCTCCATTCGCACGTTTCAGAACTTTGGCAGCCCTGCGAGTCGGTCCTGGACATACATGCGCACCTCCGTTAGCAACGTGCATCCGGACATCCTCCCAGAAATGTCCGTTGCGCATCCAGCTAAAGAGTTTCAACATCAAAATAAATGTCGCGACGTATACCGAAACCCCCTTGGCTGTTTCAACAGTATTCGCAGAAATGCCGCTGTTTCTTAACGATTGACCACAATTTTCCCACAACGGACAAGTTGACGAGACTAATCATTTCATTGCAACAGAGGTGAATATTCCCGGCATGACGAATTGCGCTGCAGCCAGAGCTTGTTTCATCGTTCTTCCGATATTATTTCATAGTCGAATTGGACGGCACAAATTGCGGAGAAACGCCAATGGCGCATTTTTCAATACATGCGATCCCAGTACATTAACCACCAAACATGGCCAGTATTACTCAACAATTCCACAGAAACTCAAAAGTTTGTCAAAAAGAAAGTTTGAGTACAAAAGGGTGTCATGGGACACGTGCATTTGCGATGAATGTGATTACGTCGCATTGACTAAAAAACTCATCAACCTGCCAACCGCTAACGTTGTACGAACTTTGTGGAATATTGCAAACTGATCCCAAGCCCACTGGCTGGGGCATTAGAACCCAAACGTCATTAATGCATCCCAACCAGTACTTGCCATGGCCATGTGCGCGCAATCTGCGCAACTCACTGAAACATGCATCGGTCGTTTCTGATCTGGCAGGACCCCGATACGCGACAAAGGCCGTCGCAATTTCTCGGGTCCTTCTCACAGCACTCCTTGTCTATTCCTGACAGAGCGGAGCACCGGTCTGTGACACATCGATCTGCCAGCACGCAGCTTGGGTTTCCTTCGCAATCGGCCTCTCCCAGGGATTTGCACGGGCTGTAGGCGCTCGTACAATAACCCGCAAAGGGGTTGTCTTCAAGGCACAAAAGCAATAACGCACATCAGTTTCAATGCGGCTTATTTTCCGATTGCATTCACGAAAATAGCGAAACGTCATGGTGGATATCAGAGCGATGATCTGCACAGCATGATCCAATGCAATGCGTGGCTGCTTCGCTGACACTCACAGTCGTCTTTGTATGGCTTGAACTCGCACTGAGGCTCTTTGTTGCAGTCCCATTCGAATCTGTTTCTGGAACAGCTGTCCGTCCTGTCGACGCATTTCGGCTGAACGCTGCATTGCGCTCCACCCACGCTGGACGCCTGGGAAGCGGCGCAAGTCGAAGACTGCTCTGAGGAGAAGGTCTCTTCAATGCTGGAAATGCAGCACTGATCGCGGGAGGCCTTGCACTGGAAATCTTTTCCGGATGGAGGACCGCAGACCTGATAAGAAAATCGTCGGAATGGTTAAACACCAAGAAGGTCGACGTGCATTAGCCCATTTCGATGACAGTGAAACCATTGAGCCATGTGCACTCTTGTATCATGCTAGCCATTCACACTGTATGTACCACAAATACAACGCCAAGATCAATATCGCTACACAACTACCTGTGGGAGGCGACTTTCACACTTTGTACTGATCATGCACCGCCCTGTGTGCACCCAAAAACAAGGAAAGGAGCAACGTATACGTTGGTTCTTTTCATGCCAGTACACATTAGACTGATTTTCCAACTTCTGCGGACCAAGACTGGAAATATGCACTTGTCGAGTTGCAAATCATGCATGCACGTCATCGCACCGTCTCATGAGAAAATGTCTCACCGGCTCACTGAAGCACGTGGGATCGTCGAGACACTCTGAACGCCTCAAGCTTTTGCATTTGTCGCGGCCTTCTTGGTTGATGCAAAATCCTCTGCCCGCTTCCTAAACGCATCAATGGGGCGCAATCGTACAGAATTTAAACATTCCGATCATTGGCTTAGGAGCACTGTAGGCGCGAAACTACGCGCCAGGCTCCGAGCAGCAGAGGTATAGACGGTAGAACGGATACTGACTTGGATGAGTTACTGCATTCAGATGCTACGTAGAATGCACAAGAACTCTTAAAGAAACCCCTTTGCCAACAACGAGGCGACCTGCGTGTATGTGCCCGTCTCTCAGATCGTCTTTCTTTGCCGCCATACTTGCGCTCTTTCTTAATGGAACATGTGATACCTGGATATGGTGACATCTTGTATGATGCCAGATACCTGAGATGTATATATACGTATGTATATAACACGTCAGGATGGTTCCGCAGCTGGTGCTGATCAACTGTCAGTTCGTTTGCTAATGCGGCAACATTACCAGTTGAACTCTTGTCCTTAACGGCTATCTTACGCAATCAATCGCATCCTATGCACACACTTGATGGAAACAGCATTTTCTTGCAAATGTCGTGGTGCATTTGCATGTTCAGTGAGTGTAGCTCTTTCTTTGCAATGAATCAAAACGGATCTATGAAGCAAATGCGCTTTGGGTGGACTGTGTATTTTCAGCAAACTCTTAATCTTTGGAAACCGGGATGCAATGCTTGTACGTGCAGATCTGTCATGAAAATATTCGAGACAACCGGTGAGCAAATACTGGCTCTGTGGGAAGACACAAGTTGCTTCTACTTGTCCATGCAACGAAGTGAGATTATGCGCAGCAAGGGTGGGAATGCTGTGCCAGCCGTCTGACAGGAGGCAAGGATGCATCCAGTATTTGCTCACCGTCGGAAGAGCACGGAAGTCCTGAGATTCGACAAACGCACAAGTAGCGTTGGCAATGCTTGACGGGCACGTTGCCAATCCCTTGAAGCTTTGCGCCATGCTGAGCTCGAACGCTTCCGTGCACTCGTCCTCGCGCAACACGCATGTCTCCTGTTGTAGCCAGTTTAAAAATAAATAGACTGGAATTCATAAAGATGCAGTCATTGCATTTGCGGGCATCGGGATCTGCCTTCAAAACAGGGCTCAGCGGACATGGATGGAAAGTCGATGCATTGCGCAGCATTGGAGTTGGCAATCTCACAACCACTAGTGTCGCAGAATCTTTCCCATGGCCGTGGGAAGAGCGTGGGAGCCGTGGGGTGTGGAACTGCGTGGGCCTCTGTGGCCCGTCCCCCGCGTGGGGGATTATTTCCTCGCGTGGAAACCGTGGGGTGTGCGTGGGGTGACAGCGTGGGGCTTCGTGCCCACACACACACGCGCGTGTGTGTGTGTGTGGTGTGGTGGGGGGATTGTGCATGTGGGACAGCGTGGCTGCATCTCCACGTGGGACCAATGCGGGCCCGTGTGGGACATCCCACCCTATGGGTACATTTTTACGCCACTCCACAGCGCCCCACGGCGTGGGACGTGGGCCCACGCGGGACCAAGTGGGACGCCCCAAGATTCTGTGACCCTAGTGAATTCCAACATCTTGAGCGTGCGTGCAGATCTCTAACACTTGATATCGCCATCTTGGGTGCGAGGCGTTACACAATGGTCCCCTGTCGTTCCAAAATTTCCAGAGACACACGGACCCACCCCTGTCTTCTCTTTGAATCACTTGATATGGATCTGCGTCAGATCCGGAGGCGATCTTCATGCCGGCTTGTAAACGCAGCATTAATGTGTGTGATGCGTGGGTCAACAATTGAACTGGCCTATGCGGACACACCTTTGGAAATACAGCTGCGATTTGCAGCAACACGTACCAAAATTGGTAGGGAAGTTTTTGCGATTTGTGCAATTCTATATCAGAATAAATAATCAAGCAAATTAACAGCATATATCTTACGCTGTATTCGCATGACGAATATTCCTGGCATTTCCCGTTTGCCGGAACATTTCCGATATCTCCATTTGCAATGCAGCAGAACTCCGAGTCCGGATCGCAGAAGGCGTAGGCATAGGTCTCGGCCCTGTACACGACCGTGGAGCCCGGAATCAACAACATGTGGCAAAGATTCAAACACACGCAACTTGATATCCAATATTGCCTATCAGTATCGTTGAGCTTTTTGAATCCGCCGTTGTATGATGCGTGCGATCAAATTTTCACTAGACTAGATGAGGCAAAATGTGGCTCTACCATGCGCATCTTGAAATCCCAATGAACGATGCCGCCACGACACAATTCAGGTCACAAGAGCGCACAATTCCCCAAGCAGACGGAAGGCAGAAACAGATATCTGTGTGTATGTAGGCTGCGTTAATGCAGCATTTCAGTGACATAATGACCAGGGATTTTTATTTTGCTGCACAACGCCCTGTTTTATAGCGTTCCATATTTTGAAATTCAGCATTAATTCTTGAATCCATGTACTGTTGAAATGGCGTTGGGTAGATATTTATTTTCCATAACAATCGTTTCCGTTGGGCGCAGTTCGTGCGCAGCAACCGGGCCACCAAGTTTCACACGCATCAGACCAGTCTCCCGGCAGCTGCCGGGCGTGCGCCACGAGTCTGCGACAGGGGATCCTCTGAGGAATATTGCGAGGATGAGGGTAGTGCGCGTGCATGGCGCTGCAGAGTCAGAAAAAGTGGTACACGGAACACGCCCACTGATCCCAACTGCACCCCACATGTGGGGCTGAAGCAAACCTGCACAGGCATAGTGCCCCCAAACCATGCGCATCCGCAGAGAGGATAGCTATGCGATGGCGGCCATAAGCTTATGATCATCCGCGGAGAAGGCAGCAAGCGAGATCGTCCACAGCGACGCGATAGAAACATGCCCATCGCGTTGCTGTGGTGCAGTGAGCGGGCCAAAGCAACTTCAATTGCTCTGCACGCATCAAAATGTGTTTTGATTGCGTGCTTTGCTTTGATACCACAGAGCGCGAGCGAAGCAAGCCATATTCAAGGCAGCAACGCGAGGCTTTTCATGGACCCATCAAGGGCTTTGGTTTTTGCGGGCAACATCGCAAATTATCAGGAAACCTTCAATGACAAATAGTACATCTACGGATTGTGTGGCCCAGCACCACGCTAGCATGCGAAATGGCTCAACATATGACGTTAAGGCGCATCCATTATCAGAGGCGCAATGGTGTAGCGAGTGAGTGATCAACTGTTAAAAGTAAATATTTCATATGTACACACTGCTCGTCCATGCGTTGAAGCAGGTTGCATGTTCCTACGTTGAATTCGGGTGTCCAAAATCTCCGTTGAGCAAGATGCATGCACCGGAAAGACCGTTCACACTCTCGTAGATGTGACCCGACACCATGAGGCCTTTCAGCATCATCGCGTTGCGGAAGCACGTCGAATTCTCAGCCGATGGCATGCCTACAAAATTCACAGAAAATGTTCACACACACCACTATAAAAAAGGTGGGATGTTCATTCGCAAATTTGAACGCGCACTTCAATTTCGATATAATCGTCGATGGAATGCTTACACAGACAATGAGCTCCTGGAGGCGACATTCGTTGTCACGTCGCCATGCATGGAAAACAATCAAAGCGCTGCTGGTAAAAAGAGATGTTTTGGGTACGGTTTGACGAGATTGAATGATATGTTTGCCCGTGCCCGATGTCGTGGCCGATGCTCGTGTTCCTGACAATCTGATATGCTGGTCCTCCGTTGAATTTGTAACATGGAACCCCTGCACATCTGACTGGTGGGCAGGTGTGGCACAAGTAGGTCAATATATTCACCCAACTCTTCCTTGCGCTGTCCGCGCCGCGTCCTAAGTTGGAAGAGAGTAGACTCAGCTTCCATCAAAAAAATCAATCATAACGGAAAATTGACAAAACTTACCAATGGATGAGCAAAATTTGTCATATTCAGCATTGCTGATGTGCTCGAATTGCGTTTCGAGACTTCCGCAGACGCCTTGCATTCTCAGGAACGGGAGCACGACCGAGGGGCACATATCCTCTCGGGAAGCAGGCCTGAAATCAGTGCTGTTGCGGCAGATTGAGTCTTCGGGATCGAGGCTTGTGAGTGTGGCCAAAGCTTCATCCTTTTTCTTGTTGCACTCAACGCACACGGGGGAGGCGCTGTTGCTGCCGTCGCAGAGGCCGGTCTCTGGCGGAAAAGAAAAATAGGAGCCGAAAGAACTTTTAACTGACGTGAACATTGGGAAATTTTTCTCATGAATTCGTTGTTGAAAGCAAACCTATATTCTTACCCAGACGCCGCCGCACCTCTATCACATCAGACTTGATTTGTGTATTACCACATCATTTTCATTTTTGGGCTATGTTAAGTAATAAATTGAGCTGCATTAGATTCACCAAAATGTTGCGTTCCTGCTTAGACAGTTTTAGGCAATTGCATCATGTTTTGGAGTAACAATAGCGCCAGTCGTCAGCACAAAAGACTTCAATTGCATGATCATTCGGTGTATGCGATAGGAAGCTTCTTGAGTCCACGCAAATGCGGCATAAAATTCCGCCCTGGTGATCAATGTTTACACGCGCGCTGTTAGTGCAGCATCAGGACACCTGCGGGGCAGGCTTCGTGAAAATTTACCCGTGCACAAATCCAGTTTCCCCATATCGCTTGACGCCAGAATCTTCGCGCAGATGTCTTGGGCATCGCACGTGTATTTCACTTCGCCCTTCGGATCGGCGGCGCAGAGCTCGTGCGGATGGCCGAGGCGACAGGTCGGGCTGCAAAGGCAAGAGTTTCAGCACAGGACGCGCGAATTCTAAATACTCCATGTGCCGTATAAAGGTTTATATATCCGTCTTTTCTAAGGGTGGCTGCGCTCGCTCGACGCAACGGCAAGCTGTGTTTCGAAAACATTTGCGAGATTTCCTTTTTGCAACGAATTTTCTCCGCCCCTTCAAGTGGTTTACAGTGATCCATACATAGTGCAATTGTGCATGCAGAGTTTTGCATAGCTCAGTATTGTTGCACTTGCCACCAGGACTGGACCATATACGCAGTCTAATGAGATGGCGACAAGATCTGATTGAAAGCATTGGATTCCCGAATAGAATGGTAGGCGGGATCACAAATGTCCACAGTTTCCACTAGACTACTAGAACGAACAACCCTCGCAATCGAGTCCCTTGAACTCTTCGGATGTCAATCTCACACCAGACTTGACAGGGAGCCCTCAGAACTGGGAAGGCATTTTGGGATCGAGTTGGGAATGTACCTGGAAGCGCAGGCTTGGGTCCCCTGTTTGTCGCATGTGTGCTGAGAGCCGGCGAGCAGGCATTTCAGCGGCTCCTTGGGGAGGCAAGTTCCCTGCAAAGAATTAACTTCGTTCAATTTATGCACATCGTTGCGGCTTTGGATGGAGAAATAGATCTAGGAACTATCACGACGTTTAAAATAGCGATGCGATCAGCAAAATCGCGCAGCCTTATTAACTTTTTGCAGTTATTTGCGCGACTGGCTGTGGATGCAGAAAGATGGGGAGCGCTATCGACTGCACACGGGAGGGCCCAACGCCTTGCGATGGAAATTGCTATGTCCGCGTGGTCTCAACACCAAAAAAGGCAAAATATGCAAGAGCTCAATCGTTGGGTATTCCCATTCCTGTACCGCATAACCGACATTGACCTCAATCCCTTGGCGGCCAGCTTAGGCCACGAAGAGCATCTGTGACAATCTTACCGGAAGGAACCCCTCTGATGAGTCGGTCTCTTCGCTGCAAATCTGCGCTATTGTCGTTGCAAAAGCATCTCCTTCGACGCTTTCGACACCCCCAAGAGCGGCAACAGAAGACCTGATCTGTGCGACAGCATCAGTGCATCCGGCGCAGCCGTCACCTGTTCAAGTGATGCCATGACATATTTGCAGATTCAGCACGGCGTGAAACCGTTTGGAGCCCGGCAGCAGTCAGGCGGCGCTTCTCAAGAGATGGCCAGCAGCGCGAGGAATGGCTTCCTCACATTCAGTTAGTCGTGTTGCCATGGAGTCCCAGAACCTACAATTGTTTTCCTATTTTTGGCATTTTCTTGCATTTGGTACACACAAATGCAGATCAATGCACTCTTTATTGAGTTCTTTCTGTTGTCATGCCTTCGTGACAATTTCATGAAATTTGTGCTGTCATAAATGAACTGGCGACGGAACAGGCGCACCTAATTATCACACTGCTGCAAACAAATACTTTCATCGTGCGTTATTTTCTAATGAATTGGCGGGAACAATAAATCCAATCATCTGAGGGATTAAACTCTTTTTTGGGCTAGATGAAATGTCTTTCAATCGTATGCACACATCAAGGTACGTCCATAGATTATGTCAATTTTGATAAACATCGGCACATCACTGGTAAAAGGGATAAAACATCAATCATCAATACTACGCGTTATTAATGAACACCATTGCTCCGTCAGAAGCGCTTCTGTGTGCGCAACAGAAATGAATTCCTGCGATTACCCCTCCCCGAACTCGAAATGATGCGCATCCAGCTTATCCAACGCATTGACCATGTGCACAGTCCAGTAGCGCTCAGATATCAAAAGAGAAGCAGCCATCGATGACTCCCTATCAGTGTACGATGCTCGAGGTCGATTGAAATTGGAAGAGCTTATACAAACCCACCGCATTCGCTGTTGCATTGCCCCATCGCAAAGGCAATTTCCGTGGGATCGGCGTACTCCGACCCATACACGTTGATCACCGCGCAAATGCCACGCTTCGAATACTTAGAAGTTCCAGGGCTGCCCATTTCATCGTGCAAGAAGACGCACGTGTCGTTGCCGTTGCAGGTGGCCTGAATTCAAAAATCGCAGCGCGGTATCAGCTTACTTAACGTCCCCGACGGAGCCCACATCTGGGGAAGGGAGCGCCTCCCCACCGAGTCTCAAGTCAGGATGTATGGGCTTGCATCACACACACCACTTAATCGATTCACACAAGTCGGTCGCACAGCAGATAGATGTGCCGCGGCGGTAGTTGCTCCGGTGAGACATGTACCCAACAGGTGCAAATAGATTTCAATGAGATACGCAGTAGTTGAGACCATGCTCGCATACAATAATGACAGTGCAAAGATGCCGCGCACAAAGTTGTCTGGAGCTTATGGTCTACATCAACTAATTTTCTTACATATGCATTGCTTTCATCTCATATTTTCATGATTCACGTCTCGATTGGTGTAATGAAAGGGGACCTTGGGAGCAACCGTCGGCTGGACGTAGTCTTTCGTGGCTCCAATTGGACTGTGGAGCCAAGAAATTTCCACTCAGATTACAATGCTTTCATTGCCGTACCTCGTCCGCATACCACATGCACGCATGCAAGAATGGGGCCCCATCGACCTCCTCGCCGTCTTGAGCACCAACGGAGCTCGCACGCCGACCAAAAAGATCCATCAAGGACTGCCAATATTGGTCTGCAGGGAGGCAAACGGGATCCACGTAGCAGCCATCCTGCGTTTGTGAGCCAGGCACACAAAGAAATCAAAGCGCCGGTGAGCACAAAAAAAAGTTCCCCGGAGCACGCATCGGTGACGGCGCACGCATGAAGCTCTCAATGTATGGGATGCGTAGCTACACGCATCCCATCAAATCAGCTATAGTTGATGTGAGGTTTTTGGAACGCGCACCCAGCGGCATTGGCCGCTGAAAACTTTCGATGCCACGGAGAAGGGTCTTCCCCTGAACATCGTCCATGGGAGGGAGGCGCAGATTCTGCACTGGTGCGGAATGCAGTACTGCAGAACGCGTAGGCTGCAAAAGAACGACACGGCATGTCTGGCTTGTGCGCCACGCCAGTGCACCATAGGATATTCGAACGTGTTTGTTGTGCAAGCCATGAACGGATCCTCGACTGTGTGGATGGACTTACTTCCGGAAAGCATTCGCTCGTTTTGCTGCCCTCGCACAGTTTCGCTGAAGATGGGGGTGCCTGGATTTGGGGCTCGGACGCCGCCGCCGAAATCGCCTCTTGCTGATCCGACGTGTCGCGGCTGATGGGCGACGGAACATAGCACAAAAAAGGCGATTTGAATGTGTTGCCGGGAAGGCGTAGGACACATACCGAGGCGAGGTGATTTGCGCCCTAATGTGCGCTTGCAAGGCAGATACAGACGAGGAAGACCAGAAAATTTGCAAGGAGACATAATGAGCCGCTAGTGAGCAGAAGACACCATTTAGCATCGGCATTGCATGCTTTTATGCACTACCACAACCAGCGTTTGGCAACGTTTGCAACATAATGGTGTCC
This sequence comes from Ostreobium quekettii, assembly GCA_905146915.1. Classification (NCBI taxonomy): domain Eukaryota; kingdom Viridiplantae; phylum Chlorophyta; class Ulvophyceae; order Bryopsidales; family Ostreobiaceae; genus Ostreobium; species Ostreobium quekettii. The sequence continues at coordinate 48,331 of CAJHUC010000713.1, read as the reverse complement.
CATCGGGTGTGGCGTTAAATCATATAGGACTGCGCATCAGGAAGCATCGGATGTTTCACCAGGTACCGCAGGGAAATGTGCAACATTAATTGCATTGACTCAGGGTCACCGCTAAAACTCGACTGTGGGCTCTGAGCTTGGGTTTTATGTGTTGTGGGGCGAGAAACATGCTTCCTTGAATGCTATCGGCGCACCAATAAGTGAATAAACACTTTCTGTATTGGTGTGATGCGAATTCTTCTTTGACGGTACAGTTTACAACGCAGCGCATTGGCAAAACTCGTGTCTGCACTACCCCTTGCACAGTGAAAATAAGCAAGAAATACAATCTGAGGTTTCTCAAAAATTCAAAAATGTCAATGGTAAATGTCACACGTGGAGTGGACATCCAGGGTTTGGCAACGTGGGCAGTCTTCGGTAAAATGCCCCATCTCCTGAATATTGAATAGAATGCAGGCATCCCATATTCGCTCCTATGCCCTGGATAACAATTGAATACGGGAGCTCCACATACTGGACAGGGAAGCTCCGCATACAGGACACGAGGCATCCATATACCGAACATGCGAGTATCACAGATACGAGTACCCTGGACATGGCACCCATAGCCAATATGCGCAACTGTTTTTGCCACTACCCATTTCGTTTGGACACAGTCAGTACCTCGTGGAAAACCAGGATGCATCATTCGACGGCCAGGAATCTTCCTATTCGCTGCATGGCGTAGCCACGTATCAGTTCTTACCCATCATCTCGACTGTCCCCATCAGCCATAAGCATCCCCCAATAGCAGAATTCCTCCACATCTGAGGCGCTTGTGATGTCCAAGGTGATCGCGCTGGAGAAGTTAACCATGGTTGCCAGGAATTCTATGCATGGAGCGCATCCCTCCGGATCGCTGTCCTCGCACATGCCTGCAGGTAAGCACCCCCGTCATTCCTGCCCTGCGTGGTCGCAGCAAGCTCACAACCCACAAGCTTCGCCAGAACCGTGAATGGTATTCATGGCGCCGCAAGCTTTGCTCGGTCTCTACGGTAGCGTGCACCCCTCGTGGAGTCCAGTCGACAGTATTTCATATGAATGGTTCCGCTGCGCGTGTTTCGATCCCGTGGGCAGGCGGAAGACAATGCATATTGCGTCATGCCGATTTCTTACATTTTCCCACAGGCATGAGAGCGCGAAAAGAAGTAGGAATTGACGGCAGGTCCAAAGTATGGCCATGAACTCCGTTGTGATATTGATTCAGAAATATAGTGAAATTTCGAAGAATTTCCTCACAATTTCCAAAATACACCCAACGAATACTGGCAGAATTACAGGCATGTTGATGCAAATGCAAATGTACCCATGCAACAGTATTTAGTAGAACGCGCGGGCGATAGAAAACGCAAGTTGAACAGTCGCTATTCATACCCAATTCACAGCAGATGCGCCGAGGAGACGAAGCAGTGCTATGTGTCTATGAATTTTCCAATACGTCCATTACTCTGCCACATGTGCTATTACCTGAAGTGACGCACGGAGCCGTTAGATTATCTGAGCTAGCCGAAAGTGCCTCAGAAATAGCTGTGGAATGTGTGAAGCACTCGAAATCCCTTTCTAGAAGATCAGGGATATCTCTTAAGCACAGCATTGTCGCGTTGGCTGCTTCTGTCCCGCAATTTTGCCCGTCAGAAATTTCTTCCTGCAAGTCTCGTAGCATGTGCGAAGTGTATTTTTGGCACGCAAGACACCGCTTGGAGTTGTCGCCAGACTGTGAGCACATCTCCAATCCTGATTACAACAAAAGGAGTCACAAAATCAGAAAGGCGCCAGCGAGGTACCAGTGGATGTTGAAGCGGAAAGCAGGGTTGATTTTTCTCAGCCAAACGGACGTTCGCACATGGCGTGTTGTAGATTCCGCCTCTTTTAGCCGCGATGCCATCGAGTCATGCGAGCGATGTACATATGTCTGCTCTGCTTGGCTGCCAAATTGCAGGGCTTAGTTTCGCAACAGAACGTCATCCAAAGATGTTACCTGCGCTTTCGCACAAGGTCGCTGCAGTCGCTGAACTCCCCACCAGCGCCTCAATGCTGCCGCAGAACTCCTTCGTTTTGCAGTTTTTGAACGCCCGAACATCGGTAAATGCCGTTTGTGTTTCGCAGTCTACGGAAACAAGACTGCATGCGCCTTTGCTGTCGTACGAGCAGTATCCTCCAGTCTGTTAAAGGACAAGGAAAGGAAACATGTGGACATGAATGCAATTTTACATTATTGTGCTCACTCACGTGCGGAAATGGTCAAATCCGCTGTTCGGTCAAAAAAACATGTATGGGCGGGAAATTTATTGGAATCCCCAAGGCGCTGGGAGGTGCCCGGTACCGATTGGAGCAGATGCAGTGCATGCGTAGTCAGACGTGGACCGCTTTACATTTTTTCTACAATCTTTTCATCCGTGGAGTCTTTCTTCCGCTGCGAGCGTCGACAGAGAAATATGAAAGACAAACATTTACCACAAAAGCTTTTTCGCAGGACTCTTCGTAGACTCCATAAGGGCAGCATTCGTCTGAAGTATCGGCAGGACAGTCTATGCGCCATTCTGTGACACTGATAGGTGTGATTGCGCAGTCTCCTGGGCACCCCTCCTCGTTGTTGAGCATCGACTGCAGGAGAAAGAGCAGACAAAGGTCGGCCGAGAGATGGGCGGATCAGTGATAACAGATACGATTCGGTGAATGTGGCGGTGTGGTGTGGAGCCAGGCTTGGAAAATACGGTTGGGTCTAAATAAAATACGCAATAATATCCGTGTTTCGTCGAAACTTTAAAGTACGCGTAGTTTTCGACGTAGTTTGGAGCAATTATATTAAATGCGCATAAATTGTCCAAATAATGAATGGGACCTGCCATTTGCATCCCACAAACGTGTGGCCTGCGCCACGAGGGAAGTGGGTGCGCTGCGCATGCAGCGAGGAGAGAGCGGCGAGGCTGAAGGTCTCCCGCTCCTGATATAGTTGCTAATGTAGAGGCAGTGGGTGAGGGCGATACGGATGGTTTGGAAAATGAAACTGGCTGATCAGTTTTGTAATCAATGGATGCTCACTGATTGAATTTTTGGTATCGTTGAAGCTATGATTGTGAAAGCATTTGCAGTAATTTTAGACGCATTTGTAGGCCTTAAAAAAGTACGCGATAATACACGTATTTTACCGTATTATTATTTTTTGCCGTATCCTTGTTGCCCAGGCCTGGGTGGGGCGTGCAGCAGGCATAGCACAACATGCACCAGTTGAACTTGTTGCCAGTGGCCAGATTTGCTGCCTGAATAGATCTTGTTCACGCAAACTTGCGTGCGCTCAAGGCTCTGCAAGGGCTCATTGTGAAATAAATGTCTTCAGCACTTGCACTGTGCATGAAAGCGCAGGTCATTCGCAGGCCATTCTTAGTGAGGAAGTTAAAAGGGAATGGCATGATGCTTCAGCAGCCCTTGCATCAGCGGAATTGGATTCCCCAGTTCCCAGGTGTCTCCTCGACATCGGTTTTTGGTTTCGTACGCTTGAAGTTGTAGTTGCAAGATTCTGGCACCAGAAGCCGATTGCGGGGTGCTTGCCTGGAGACAAAAGTTCATCGCCGTTGGGATACACTCAAATTTTCCTGCGCTCAAGGATGCCTGGGCCAGATCCCGATAAGAATCTGCAGAAATTACACCTTCTGCAAACTGGGAGCGAAGGACAGCAAGTTCTCCAACGTCTGGGACGGCAACAGAGTCGCAGTAGCTGGCCGCTTGGCAGTTCGCCTGAACGCAGGACACCACGTTGTGAGCGAAATGCATCAGAAAATTGGCAGTTACTCCGCTGCAATTACTCATGTACTGCTTTCTTGTCGGAAACACGTGACTATCGAATTTCTAGTTCTTTGTAGCGCATCATGGACAACAATGCATTGACATACCCGTGAATCACAAGAATCTAGGTTTTTGTGAACTTCCATGGATGCCCCACAGTCGCCAAGGCCGTTGATCACCAAAGAGAAACTCTCAATTAACTACCCCATGTGTCCGTGGCCACAAAATCGCAAGAACATCTCTCCATCGCATTGACGCCGCAACGCGCTGTGGGACCAATGCCTCACATCACTCCAACCAGAATCGATCCGACAATTCTTGGGGGACTGATAATTCCCATTACATTATACTGAAGGCACGTTTCAGCTGACTGGGTTGCAAATACTGCACAGCGGCCGGATTCGTAGTTCCTGTGCTTTTGCGGCACAATATCTTTACCAACAGGTTGCCCAGATGACAGTGATTCATGAGCGACACATGAGCAATCGGTTTTCATAATCGCCACACTGTAGACTACAGGTGCTGACGCTGTGCCATTAAAAACATGGGCGGGGAGACACACTTACCTCATCATATGTGAAGCACGAGTTTTCGAGGGTCCCCACGTCGTTGATAAAGCACAAGCTTTCCGACATGAAGCATCCCTTCAAACAAAAGAGGCCCCGGGAAATCAGCCACCGCATCCAACGATTGGCCGAGCAGAAGACACAAGCACTAGGGCAGGTGCAGCGACTTTCAAGTTGGCCACATTCAGAAAGTGTTTCTCCGTTACTGAACATAACTGCACGATAATAGCCTGCCATTGCGCTGCTGAAATACTCAACACCAATTCACATAAACAATTGAAATACAATGACCAGTGACGAAGGCTGCGAATCCGGACATCAGCTTACCTCCACTCCCTTTTCATTGCAGCAAGCGTCATCCGTGTACTGGCACACGTCGACCGGGATGCTCGTAAAGGCTGAGCATCAAAACGCACACCTATCAGTCAGTGCACATAGCACAGTCGAGTTGATTCCACCAAATTCTATATTACGCATTCTAGTTTCTGAGCGATCTGGCGCTGGAGCTGCACAATATTGCGATGGCGGTGGCGCGGCAGCACGGGGGCGGGTAAGTCTCCAGCAATGGTGGTGTTATCATCCTGCAAAAGAAGGATGCAGGTGACCATGCAGACTGAAAGCCTGTCGATGCAGGACGACCTATCATTGCTATGGCTCCGCGATTATATCACACACACGCGCACACGAGTCCATGCAGCATACCAGCTTGACCGCCCCCCTCAAAGGGGCAAATCAAATCTCCCACCGATCCCATGGATGCGTTTGCTCTCCCAGCGTAGGTAAAAGTGGCCCCTGAAGTTTCGACAGACGTGAAGGCGCTGGAGACTTCCATTGCGCGAAGTGAATCGCAAACGCTCTGAACGGTGTCTGCTTCGAGGTATATCCGGGCCCAATCGTAGTCCACAATGATCGAAACGCTTCTGTTGAACACCAGCGCGTTCCCCTGTAAATGGAGATACAAACAGGTTCACCAGATGGTGATTTGCAAGATACTGGTCACATGAGTCTGCCTTGCATATGACATGCACCTTGGATCCCGCACTGCCCAATGCCAGTTGTGCAATGCAGGCAAGGGCCCTGTAAATGAGTTCGATGCTCCCAGAACATAAACAGGAGGGAGGGGGCCGAATACCTACCGGATTAACGTCGATTTTCCCCGTGGCGAACTTCCCGTCCCCTGTGTATGTGCAGGTTGCCTGGTAGCACAAAGCGTCCTCATTTTCGTCAAGGGACGGCGCTGGTCCAAATGCCTCGCTCTCGCCTGCTGCCTGACTGGCTGCTGCACCAGCAGGGGCTGGCGCATCATCAAATGCGAATGCGCCTTCGCAGTTGTCTAGGAGGGAAATCGAGTCGCACGATGATGCGGAGTACTCGGCCATGAGGTGTCCTTCAAGGTATGCCTGCGCGCGAAGATACCACATCATGCACGTTAGCCATCAGGCTCTCGTTGGATGAATGCTCTGACCCGTCCCGCTCACTGGCCATCAGCTGGGAGGCATGAGTGTGCTTAGAGGCGGTTGTGCTGCAGGATCTCCAGACCAGCATTTCTGTTCACCAGGTTCGATTTGCTATTATACGGGCTGCTCATGTAAAAGAATGTCGACATGTACAGACAAAATTATACCGATACCTGATGGTACAGTTGAATGTTTTTTCTGTATGCAAATTGGATGAGAAACTTCACAGCAACGTGTATGGGATTGTTGTTGGTTTGAAATTCACAGGTAAATTCACTTATTCTCAATCAATATATTGCGATGATATGTTTTTATTGTTGAAGTGCTTACACTCAGAATTTATTCACCGCAACTCACAAGGCGGACAGCATGTTCCACCGTTTCATCCTTAGAAATATGCGCGCAACGCGGTAGCTGATTCTAAGGCACAGACATCGGCGCATACATTGGCACGTATGCACATGTACGAGGATTTCCTGCCCCATCCCCACGTGGCCAATGTGCATTGTGTTCAGGTGGCACAAGACAAGTAGCTGATGATATTTAGATCGCTATCGATATTGATGCACCAGTAAGTTATTTCATTCTAACATCCTAAGAGTTGGTACGCCTTACGTGGCCGTTCTTCTAATATACAGGAACGGACCAGCATATGCAAAAATGTGTCTAATAATGTCGACAGCTGTAGGCCGAGGATGACGAGAATCGGCTCTTCAGCAAAATGCGAAATTGCAAAAGTGTGGAGCTGGAACAATGGCGCGCATGTGGTTTCAAATTATCTAGGAGTTGCTACTTGTCTTGCTGCCATGCCTGTGCACATCGGGGCACATCCAGACAACGATAATTGAGCCACGCTGTGAAGCCTCTAACCTCCAACTTCGGCCGTCAGATATAAGCACAATCAGCATTAACAATGCAAACTATCGAACAATATATCTCCTGAACAAACACAGGGAATCCTGAAGATTCATTCCAGCATGCGTCATATGCATTCAGTTGTTGTTGTCCATAGATCTTGACATGGCCTATCATTCAGCGAGCATCCATGAAAACTCGGAAGCGCCCTCCCGTAAAAATGCGCGACTATTTGGTAACTTTGGAAATGCAAGAAATCGCGAGGTTGTTCCAGTGTTTGTTCAAGGGCGAGATTGCCCTTGGGGATGATACGCGTGCGAGCGTATGCGCAGGTATGTTGGAGACCCCTATATGCTGTTCTGTATGATATAATGAGATTCCCTCATCACGATAGCGAATCCTTGCGATCCATTTATTGTTGTCTATGCTGAAAGATCTGCCACCAGGTGAATACATTCACGAAGCAAATCGGAAGGAGAACTCACCTCCATGGTTACGTCATCTTGTTGAAGAGCCCGAAAGTGCACTTCCAGCTTTATTGCATTGATCGTCGGAGGGTACACCTTGTTTACTCCAAGACACGCTTCCGATGAACAACTGGATGTGGATGACGTGAAGACAGTGCCGGTTCCAGGAACCCCAGAGAAGGCTTCAAATAACAATTCCGGGACTTCAGAGACTTGAATTTTGTGTATCTTGGGATCTCCTTCAACCCAGCCCGTGGTGAAATTCCAGGAATAGGTGTCCAATTCTGCCAAGCCAACACATCAGAAACTATTAACAAGTTGAACGAGCGGTGCCGTTATCTGTCAATGGAACATGCAAATACCATGTTGATATCTCTCTCACGCTTTTTTCAGCAATGAAAACAGCCACTGGATATTCAAGGTGTTCTATGGATGGCTGCAATTGCGGCATTGGCGCATCATTCTTTGATTTGGACGGGAAGCAATTCGATGCACGCCTTGAGCATATAAGCTTAAAGCCACGTGTCGATCAATATTGTGAATAAATGGCGGTACGGACAACGACATTTGACATTGAAAGGATCCTTTCAAACCTTCCGGAAGGTTTGCTGAGCTCCCTTCACGAAATCAGCTCCCAGCTTTGCGACGGGCGAAACAAACTTTGATTTGGTCCACTATGGCAGTTCCAGCCACTGAGGAGCTAGGATAGTGTAGGAAGGCGACAGCGAGTGCATGCGATGCATCTTTGCCTCTTTGACATAAAAGTTAAACCCGATGTATGGGCAAATTTGCGCATTAAATAGCGCTGCACCATCGTCGCCACCTGTCTCACATTTGCTCGACCTAAAATGGAATCGGCCACAGAAAGCGACCTGGAGACAGTGCAGAAATGTGTCGAAGGAGCGGGATTGCAGGATATGATGAAGACAAGCAAAGCCAGATCAGGTGCTTGCCATTGGCAAAGCATGTCTCATGAAGTCATGCGCGGCGCACTTACGGCCGAATGCACTGGATGGCCAGAATCCCAGGGCAATGACGACGGCGATCTGCAAGCCAGAAACCATCGCTTGTCAATGCACATTCACGCATACATTGCAGGGAGCAAATGATGGGATTAAGATTCACAGGTATACTATGCACGCCCACGGCGATATCGCACAGTTTGGCCTGCAGAGCATCAGTGATCCTGCTGTATCACCCCTTGACAGCAGCCTATGTGTATGCACTTATTCAGTGCAGACGCACTCATCTGTTTGATTGGCTGAGTCCATTTAGCCGAAAGCATTGCGCAGTAATCAGGCGAAATCCGGTCTCTGCGCTGCTGCCCCCCAAACATCCATGCCATCGGGACCAGTGCGCACACACACGGAGCGATGCGGTTTTAGCACGAGCCACTGCGCATGACGTCTTCCTCACTTTTGCGCGAGCGCGTGCGACATCGCAACCCACACTGACCCACGGCACGCCGTGGCGACACTCGCTGACCCACCGGCGCACCGGGCGCCTGCACGCGCGCTGTCAGCGCACAGCCACCGCCTCAATTCTCAGCAGACGGTCCCCTCAGACCGGCAACGGCGCGGCCGCTTTCGTTCGCCCCCCGACGAGCCGGCGGTCAACGCGGCAACCGACGCCCGGACCGCCCCCCGCCGCCCCCTTCCCCTTTCCGGGTTTCTTACCAGGGCGCCGCACGTGCCCCGGGCCATCCTTCCCACGCTCTCCGCCCCTCGCCGGGGCTGCGTCTGCCGGTCGTCCCCTCCGGATGCCACTGCCCCGCGCCGGGTCGTCCGGCCTCCGCGGCGGTCGCTGCACCGCAATCCACTTCAGAGCGCCTGTGCGGGGCGCAGCAGAGCTGCGCAGTTCCCGCAGAGGCGTCCCACGGCAGGCGTCCCGTGTGGCCTCCTACTTCGTCGGCCGCAACTGAGCAAGGCGGCGGTGGTGCGCTCCCCAGGCGCTGGCCCGTTCGACTCCGCTGTTGAACGAGGCACCGCTACACCACCGGCGTTGGTGGGGTTGATCGCGGTCGGCTTCCGGAGCTGCCGCGCGCCTTGGGCGAGGCCTCCTGTGCCCTCCAACAGTCCGGTCAATAACGCTGGCGCCGCCGCGGACTTGTGGGGCTGGTCGTTGTCCAACCCCCTTGACTTTGACGCTCATTGACGTCATAGCATGCCACGCGGGTCAATGCGTCCCACGTAATAGGGGATGACTGAGGTTGCCAGTACTCCGTACGCAGACTCACCAGCCCGGAACCTTCGCAAAAATTTGTCCATAATTAATGATGCTGAAGTAATTACACTGCATGGCCGAGCCATGCAGAATCATCATCATCATCATTCATTTTTACATTGCAAGGCAAGGGGCGACAACTGCAATTTTGCTATTGGCGGTTGGGGCTCCAAAAAGCCTCGGAGTTTTCTTTTCTTTCTGTGCATCTGCACTTGGGTCAAAGAATAAGTGCCGTGGGGGAACACTTTTAAGAGACTTTTCTGGGCACCTGTTTTGGCCACATTCTTTGGGCATATTTCAACAAATTTTAAATATATAGATATGGCAAGCTTGTACGATGCCGGCGGATAACCTCTCTTGCAAGATAGCAATTGTTGTGGGGAGCCCATGACCGTGCTTCATTTTGTTGCCTCGCTCAAGGACCTCAGAAGGCCATGTCCATGATCCATCGATTTTGTGCAATATTCAGTTTGGGATGCTTTCAACCTTTTTGCTTGAAAGAATACACTGCTATCCCCGCTCCCATGATGGACAAACAAGTTATCAACCCAAATTTGTAAGGGGATACATGAATACATTGGAAATAGAGGCCTCTATCTCTGGCGCCTGTGCTAGTTGTGCACAATTGTAGATGTCAAAGTACGCCATAGTATATAGAATTTCAATACAACATGAACTTCGGATAGACCGACGCATCTTGAGATATGTCAATGCCTGGTGTGTGGTGCCATTCTCATGCCCACAAGCAATGTAGGGCAATAAAAGCTGCACACAATGTTGAACAATCTTCAATATCTGAAACCAAACAATATTGCAACACACACATAGTGCGCTCTGTGGCCAATGCAGTGTATGTGGATAACTTGCAGAATATAGAATGGGCACTAGTGGGTCGTGTTCAATAGCCAATTGGGGTCCATATTGTTTGAAATCCAAAGTCTCCATCACTTTCTTTGTTGCAATGCTAGCATACTACCATTCATAAGATTAACTCATATGCAATAACAAACTAAGTGGAACTACCAAGCCTTATCCTCCAGTTGTGTTGGTATGGGGTAGCACAAGGGGCGTTCACACTGGACTACAATACTGAACGCACCATGGAATTTTTGGGAGCTTCGACTTTGGCAAAGGAGTGTAATAGCTATGAAGAACTCCATTCTATGTATGGAATGGTTGTCCCAATGTGCAGAAAGCAAAATATCACCGCCACAATGCACCACCCTCAGATATTACCAAGAATTGCCATATTGATCTGAAGAGCAGCCATGCAAAATACAAATTCTAGTAGAGGCAATGGGTGCAGATGGATGGTGGTAATTATCCATAAACAAGCAATGCAAGTCTTAGCTATGGGATCCAAACAAGTTGTTGTGGCAATGTTGCTATCTGCAGCAACAATGCAGCAACAGTCTCTAACTATTGCATTGAACATAATGGACTTCCTAACCTATGGCAGAAATAAAATATTTAGGGGCCAAAGCTGTCCTTGTAGAAATCAACAAAAATTGGTATAACTGATATTGTGGCTAATTGTGGATTTTCCTACACTACCTTGCATAATCTCTTTTCAACATCTGCACTAGATTTTTCTTGTCCATATTTTGCAAGTTGTCTTCCATTAAAGTTTATGGGCTTGGTGCACCATCTGCACACAACCCCGATCACCACACCATCATATACCCTTTGTAAGGGGACGCAGCTGCCGGGTGCAGGCTGCGGTCCCGCAGGCTCAAGAGGCCAGCCAGTCGTGGGGCAAGAGATAGGAATTTTGGTGCCAAAGTTCGAGTTACAAAACAAGGAGTCAGGTGGCTATTTATAGCCACCCGAGAGCGGGGGTCTAGCAGCCCAAGAGGCGCTGCCAGAATGACTCATTCAAATGTTTGTTTGTATTGTTTTGAATCCCCCGCCACGCGTGCTCCCCATGTCCGCTCCACTTCCCATCATTCCCACCTGCCTTTTATTACTAACCCTCTAGACATACCTCCCCGTAACCTGTCCCACATGTCCTTGACCCTAAACGGTATTCAGGCGTGTAGTTCACACCCCGTTTGCTACAAATAAAATATCTATTATACAACCCGGTTCCTCTCCGGGTACCCCGTTGGTCTAATATACAATATATCTCCCGTGTTATTATACAAGATAACCCCTTTTTGTGCTAAAGTACTTGACCCCCCTGAGCCTCCCTCACACCCAACCCCCCTCGCAATGAAGCATCCTCGCGAGTCCTGATGGTCTCCCATTGATATCCTCCGCCAAGGGTAGTCAGGGACGTCACAGGGTGGTACGATCTCCCGTCCAACTCTCCGGTCTCCCTACGTGGGCACCAACGTAGTCGTTGCCCTTGCTGCCACTATCACCGCCTCCGCCACCCCTGACTGGCCACCCAGGCGGGCCAGCCAGTCTCTTCCCTAGGACGGCTGTACAATGCCTGCCCATGGGTCGTCGAGAGTTGTATCCGGGGTCGTCGTCGCCTCGGGAGTCGTCAGGCGCCGTAGTCTTTTGGAGCGCGGCGACCGAGTCCAGGCTGGCCCGGTTGTCGGAATGCCGGCGCCTATACCAGCCCCGCTCTGGGCACGGCTACAATTGTATTATGTCGATCCCCAGTCGCCGACCAGCACTTCGCACCCGGGGCATCTCTTCAGGCCGCCGGTACTCGGCTCGGGGTGTTCATCCTCCTCCCAGCCGTAGTACAGGTCGCTTCCCTCCTCCTCCATGTTCCAGGCTTCTGGACCCGTCGCCAACCCGTGCGGCTTCAACTTCACTAGCATTCTGCAGTTAACGGGGCTCCCGGCGTTCTCTCTATTGAGGATGGCCTCGTATCTCCACTTCACAGCCGTCCGGTTCCTTTTGGCGATACGGGCGTAAGTCAAGCTCCAGGCCTCGGGTGTCGTCATCGCGTTCGGGAGGGGCTGCAGGTAGTAGACCTTTGCGGGGAACTCCACCGGTGGAGAGTTTACGGCGGGGGCAACTAAGATAGCCAGTGCTCCTGCCAGCCTTGTAAATAGAGCCATGGCTCTCAGGACCCTTCCACTTCATCGTACCTTGTCATTGGGAAGCGCGGCAGCCTTTGCCGTGCATATTTCTGTCACCGTCTTTTTGTCTGACGGGTCAGGCAGCGCTGGCTTGTGGTTGACGCCTTGACCGCCTGCTGACGTCTTTTGATCCGTCGCATCGAACCGCCGTATGACCATCATAATACGTCTCCCGAGGTGTCTCCTTGCATGCCGCTTCACTGTCTAATCTCGTTCCGTCTTCATTGCGGGTGCGTTTTCTCGCGGTGAAGTTCTTGCCTCGACATCCGGCACCCTGGCCGTGACGTCCATGAAGCTGCCACCGGAGTCGCTGTCCAAGTTGATTTCATTATCAGGCTTGGCGTCGTTGAGGTCGTCAAGCCCCGTGGCCGTCTCGGGAACATCACTGTCTTTGTCTTCGGTACTCGTCTGACCGGCTATGGTCCTTTTTGTCATCCTTGATTGCATCTTTTTGCATTGCCTCGCCACTGTCGTTGTCGTACCCTTGGTGTAGTTGTTGTCGTACGTACTTTCCCAACTCCTTCAAGTGGTTGAAGCTTGTACGTTGTTGTGTGTTTCCAAAATTGTCTCTTTTCATTTCATCTTGCTCGTCTTTCAAGTCTCCATCACTATCCACCCCCGTAAAGTCGTCAAGGAGCTCTTTTTGTGCCGTACGGTGAATCAGCCACACCGTCTTGCCTTCCAAGACAAGGGCTTGTTGCTCCCAATTGAATGCTGGTCGGGCCTCCAGGATCCATGGAAGACCCAGTATAGCATCAAAATGATGGAGGTCCATCTCTGTAGCTGGGACCGTCGTCATTGAGGGGCCCAGCTCCACTTCCACGTCTTTATGCATTGGGCACTTCCCCCGAGTTGTCCCATCTGCTAAGTACACGGTAGTAGTATCCTTCGGCTCCTGCTGATCTTCTAGGAAAGCATGGTTCACAAGGTTCACGGTGGCCCCTGTGTCAATCAAGACAAGGGTGGGCCATCCTTGGACTCTGGCCTTGCAACATAGCAGGGCTGTTGTGACCTTTGGTTGGTTGCTGATATTACCGTAGTAGCTCTCGTCCGGTGTCTCGATATCGGCGAATTCCAAATTTGTCATGGTGTGACGTCTCTCGCCACCTTGTTGTTTGTCGTTTCTTGCAACCATGGTACCCTTGCCTGGCCGCCATTTCGTAGCATAGTTATTTGCCAAGTGTCCATAGCCCCTGCAGCGGTGGCATTGAACCTCCTGAGGTCGTCCCCCCTATATGTTGTCCACCTCCATTGGTGTGGGTTCAGTTCGGGGTATGGGGCGAACTAGGGGTCACTGTACTAGAGCACTGGCTTGGCTCCTTATGGTCCCATTGATTCTGAAGAGGATGTCATCCGCCTGCAGCGCATGACTCATTGCTTGTTGAAGGTTCTGCGGGTTGGCTCTTTCGACGTCCAGTCATACCGCTGCTTTTAACCCGCGCTTGAATCTGTCAAGACATCCATCATCACTGATTCCCTTGATGCGTGTCTTCAGATCCATAAACTCCCTGGTGTAGTCTTCCACACAGGTCTTCTGGACGAGCCTCGCCAGCTTGTCGCGCGCCTTCTGTCAGTCATTGGTTACCCCAAACTGTCCCTCGGCTGCTTGAATAAATTCTTGCCAAGTTTGGACTGCTCCCTCTCCATGTACCTCTACTAGGTTTTGCCACCACAAACGCCCTTCCGTTCAAAATGTCTCATAATGCATGGTGCAAAATAGGGCGAAAAGGTGCATTTTTGCACTTTGGCATCCCAACAATATTGTCAGGATTGTGCTTTGACAGCTAGGCAAAATTGTCCAAACCGTGCTTCAATAAATGTACATTATACTGGACACAAGGGTGCATTGGGACCAAAGAAAAAGATGGTTGGGGGCATTCTGGGGATATTGCAATTCCGCGATGGAGGAACCGCAATATAGAGAGGGGCCACCTCAATGGTTGTTTTGGCGGAAATGACCAGTGGTGGCCATCTTCCATGTACCAGTAGAAGCTAGAGGTGGAGTGCATGTTTTGAATATGAAACACAAACCGGTCAACAGTAGTAATTGCTAGAAGACAGCTGTCTGTTGGGAATCCAACATGTTGTGGGGAGATGGTGGACACACACAGGTACCCCTTTTGTTCGATTGTCAGTGTAAAGGGGATTGGTGGCAGACCAAGAGGACGACACTGCTGCAGACTAGGGAAGGTCCTGAGAGACGCATGTGCGGTTCCGCGATCGCGGAACCGCACGACATTATTGCAGACAGGGGGAAGGCTGATGAACCACTGCAAAAAGTTACAAAAATGTTCATAAACCCAGCAAACATCATGCTAGGCTAGAACTTTGGGCCCGTGTGCCCACCGGCATCCCTCGTGTCCCCACTGAACCGACCTTTGTGGAACACAATATAAGCTAAGTTTATCCTAATCTAACCCAACCGAACGTCACCTAACCTAGACTAAGCTCATCAAGCCTCCGCCGCAACATACTGCACGACGGAGGGGCGGAGGCTCTCCCCCCACTGAGGTTGTCCTCGTAATGCCCCTGCGCTGACTGCTGCTGAGGCTGGAGATGGTCGCCGGGCTGCCAACTGTAGGAGGGCGCCTCTGTGTAGCCAAGGTGCTGCGCCTGCTACTGCTGGTGCTGGGGGTGGGGCCCGAATGGCCCGGATGATGGAACCTCTACACAAAGCCCGTGGTGAGGGTTGGGGGGGCCCCAAGCCGCGGGAAGGTCGTCAGGGATATACGGGCCGCCACCTTCCCCCACAATATTGACCGCTGTCCAGAAATCCGTGATGGGCTCCCACTGAATTTGGCCAGGAAAATCGAAATCGGGCGAGGAAATCATCAAACAAGAATCCAGGTGGAAGAGGCGGAAGAGGCGGAGGCGGGGGCCGGCACACCCATCGAGATGAGGGTGGGCCGGCGGGACAGGGCCACCATATTCCCACGGCCATCCCGAACGGCCACCACAAAGCCCCCAGCCCTACACCCCCGGCAGCCCCCCACCAGTTGTGCAGGGCTGAGGGCCCTGCAGGTGCAGCCACAAGTGGTGCACACCCAGACCGAGTTGGTTGGGAGAGCCTGGTAGACTTCCATCTCCACAGTAAATGACATCTGAAAAGAAAAAAGATCCTAGTTAGCAAGCATTTGAAAGAACAATTGTACATTGCAGTGTCAACCTAACCCAGTTTACCTCCAGCGCACCAACAGAACAATACACCCCAACAACAAGATGCAGTTACGCGATTGTGGAACTGTATGCAGCTGACAACAAACCATATTCGAGTTTGCAAGGGATCTCCAGATGAGGCAATTGGGGTTCAACGATAGCGGAATCGCACAACACAATTGCAAGCATGCAACTGGAAAAAGGGATGCAAGGGAGAAAGACTGGCAAGTGCGGTTCCGCGATCGTGGAACTGCACAAGGCACAAGATAGAGAGCAGTCGAGCCTGTAGAAGAGCCAAATTAGAGGCAAGTGCAGTTCCGCGATCGTGGAACCGCACCAGGCACAGGACAGGGAGCAATCGAGCTTGCAGAAGGGCCAAATTGGAGGCAAGTGCAGTTCCGCGATCGCGGAACCGCATCAAGCACAAGACATGGGGCAGTTGAACATGCGGAAGAGCCAAGTTGGAGGCAACTGCGGTCCCACGATCGAGGATCCACATCAGGCACAAGACATGGAGCAGGCGAGTCTGCAGAAGAGCCAAGTTGGAGGCAACTGCGGTCCCACGATCGAGGATCCACATCAGGCACAAGACATGGAGCAGGCGAGTTTGCGGAAAGGCCAAATTGGAAGCAAAAGCAGTTCCGAGATCGCGGAACCGCACAAGGCACTGCACAGGGAGCAGGCGAGTTTGCAGAACGGCCAAATTGAAAGCAACCACGGTTCCGCCATCGCGGAACTGCACAAGGCACAACACAGGGAGCAGTCGATCCTGCAGAAGGGCAAAATTAGGGCAAGTGCGGTTCCGCGATCGCGGAACCGCACAAGGCACCGGAAAAAGAGTAGTCGAACTTGCAGAAGAGCAAAGCTAGAGGCTAGTGCGGCTCCGCGATCATGGAACCGCATCAAGCACAAGACATGGAGCACTCAAACCTGCACAAAACCAAATTGGAAGCAAGTGCGGTTCCACGATCGCGGAACCGCACCAGGCACCGGACAAAGAGCAAGGGAGTCTCGAGGACGGCCAAATTGGAGGCAAGTGCAGTTCCGCGATCATGGAACCGCACAAGGCACAGCACAGGGAGCAGTCGATCCTGCAAAAGGGCAATATAAGGGCAAGTGCGGTTCCACGATCGCGGAACTGCACAAGGCACTAGAAAAAGAGTAGTCGAACTTGCAGAAGAGGAAAGTTGGAGGCAAGTGCGGTTCCGCGATCACGGAACCGCACCAGGCACTGGACTTGGAGTAGTCGATCCTGCAGGAGGGCCATATTGAAGCAAGTGCGGTTTCGCGATCGCGGAACCGCACAAGGCACCGAACTTGGAGTAGTCGATCCTACAGGAGGGTAATATTGAGGCAAGTGCGGTTCCGCGATCGCGGAGCCGCACCAGGCACCGGACTTGGAGTAGTCGATCTTGCAGAAGGGCCATATTGAGGCAAGTGTGGTTCCGCGATCGCGGAACCACACAAGGCACTGGACTTGGAGTAGTCGATCCTGCAGGAGGGCCATATTGAGGCAAGTGCAGTTCCGCGATCGTGGAACCGCACCAGGCACTAGACTTGGAGTAGTCGATCCTGCAGGAGGGCCATATTGAGGCAAGTGCAGTTCCGCGATTGCGGAACTGCACCAGGCACCGGACAGGGAGCTGGCGAGTTTGCAGGAGGGCCATATTGAGGCAAGGGCGGTTCACTTGACATAAGGTGGCCTTGTGAGCTCGTGGAGACCGTTGTTCTTGTTGCACTGATGGTTCCGCGATTGCGGAACCGCAGCTATGCCAAAAGGTTGCCATGCGTGTTTGGAGAAACTACCATTCTTGTTGCATTGACGGTTCCACGATCACCAAACCGCAAGTGTGCCAAAAGCTGGCCATGTGAGTTTGTAGAGACCGCCGTTCTTGTTGCACTGACAGTTCCGCGATCGCGGAACTGCAGCTGTGCCAAAAGTTTGCCATGCGTTCTTGGAGAAACTACCATTCTTGTTGCATGGACGGTTCCACGGTCGTGGAACCGTTCACTTGACATAAGGTGGCCTTGTGAGCTCGTGGAGACCACTGTTCTTGTTGCACTGACGGTTCCGCGATTGCAGAACCACAGCTGTGCCAAAAGTTTGCCATGCGCGCTTGGAGAAACTACCATTCTTGTTGCATTGACGGTTCCACGATCGCAGAACCGCAAGTGTGCCAAAAGCTGGCCATGTGAGTTCGTAGAGACCGCCATTCTTGTTGCACTGACGGTTCCGCGATCACGGAACTGCAGTTGTGCCAAAAGGTTGCCATGCATTATTGGAGAAACTACCATTCTTGTTGCATGGACGGTTCCGCGGTCGCGGAACCGTTCACTTGACGTAAGGTGGCCTTGTGAGCTTGTGGAAACCGCCTATCTTGTTGCATTGACGGTTCCGCGATCGTGGAACCGCAGCTGTGCCAAAAGGTGGCCATACATGGTCAGAGAAATCGCCATTCTTGGGGCATTAACGGTTCCTCGATCGAGGAACCGTTCACTTGACATGAGGTGGCCTTGTGAACTCGTGGAAACCGCCATTCTTGTTGCATTGACGGTTCCGTGGTCGCGGAACCATTCACTTGACATAAGGTGGCCATACATGGTCGGAGGAATCGCCATTCCTGGGGCACTAACGGTTCCTCGATCGCGGAACCGCTGCTATGCCAAAAGCGGGAAAGTGGGCCTGAACATGATTATATTCTTGCTGGAATGGTTTGCTGCCTTTTGTGCCAAAGCCGCACCAGGTGCACCTCGATGGGATTTTGGTTTTCATCTCTATACTCCGAACTATGCAATTTGAAGCCATCCTGAGTGTGACATCACGGACTGCAATGATAGGTGCTACCACGCATTCCTGTTCCGGTTGGAGGGTGGCCGCGTTGTGGTGTACGGCAGAGAACACGATTTGCCCAGCCAGGCCTGGGTAGGGCGGCCAGAGGGCGGTGGGTGGCCAGTATTCCTTGAGGATGCGGAGATACCCTCCTTCAATAGCTTATCTCTGGAGCCAAGGACGCCGCTCCAACAATTCGCTGGGATACGAGAGAGGGCACTGAAGTTCGTCGGCAAGCTCAGAAGCCTACTTGCCTCCACAGCCGGTTTGTCCAGCGAGGAGGGGCCTGCCACCGACCTAAGGGTGCATTACGTCCATGCCATACGGTGGTGGGAAACGTTTGTTGACGACCACAGGTCCACCTTCCCCGAAGGGGACGTTGAGGACCGGGTGGGAGGATCCCTCAGGGTGGCAGAGTGTGGCCGCGGGGACAAGGACGACCTTTTGCCCGTGCCTAGCCAGGGGCCCACCACTAAGCTTGGGCCCGTAGTGGAAAGGTGTGATGGCTTCTTTGCACAACATACCACCTCTTCCACATTGCTTCATATCCCAAACAAATCTTTGGGCCCGGTAGCTCATCTGTCCTGCACACACACCCTGCCTTTGTATAAATGACCTTCAGCACACTGCCTGCGTCGCATCTCTGCCCCTGGGGCTGCCATTGCATGGTCATGGTTGTTACTGCGTGTTGTCTGTTTCTTCCCATTTACCCCTTTGGTAATATCCAACCTTTGATTTCAGTGTTGTGGATTGACTCCCAATGTGGCATCCGGTTACTGACTAGATCTATCTGCCCATTGTACAGGGACGTTGGCCCCATCCCAGGGGAGCGTGCAATGTTCTTTGGTCACTCACACAGGCCCCCAAAACCTGCCGACGTGAGACCCTTCCGACCGGAACACGACGTTGCCCCCGGGGTGACTGTCGCCATTCGGATGGCAGACGAAGATGCCGATGCCTCGGCCCGTGTGTTTGACATCACCAGAGTCACCAGGGTATTCGACCCCAATGAGGAAAACGGATATGACATGCGCCACTTTGAAGTGCAGTATTACGCTTGTGAAGGCGTTGTGGAGAACTGTGACCCTGACAACCCTTCCTTCATCAGTGAAGAAGTCCAACTAAATAGCCCGTGGTTCCTAACGGGCCAAAAGGAGGTCATCCCTTGGACAGCAATGGTGAATGAGTAGTGGGTGGGAGGAGATGGCCACTTATGGCTATGTTGGCAGGAGTGTCTAAGGCGGGAGCTTCCCCGCCTACATTCCACAGATCTTGGTGGGGATTAACCATCATTGCTATAAACGAATGCTTCTTGGGTGGTACCAAACTTGTAATATCCTGAGGCCAATGTTACCGTGTGTGTTTCTGTCTCCTCTTCGCTGCTTGTGCATGCATACAAGTTCTTGCTTGACCGACACCAAGCTTGGGGAGCAATCGCAGGGGCAGGTTCACATCCAGTGGCGGGCACCAGGCCGTAACCAACCTCAGGATTGTTTATGCGGTTCCGCCATGGCGGAACCGCAAGTAAGCCGCCAGAGCCGCCAATGACCTGGCTGCCAACATCACAATATACTACCACCTTCGTTCGCCAGGTTTCATACCTCAGCCTTTTTACGTCAAAGAGTTGTAACATAACTGTACCTGTAGGAAACTTCAGCGGCAGACAATCGCAAATGCAATAAAAGTGTTATGGCTTGTAAAGGCCTGCGAATAGGGTATCTTCGACACCAAGTACTTTTGCTTGTAGTTGGTAGTAATATTGCACAAATCCCAGTGGCAAGTATTATATTATAATATTCAGACAGCCACCTTCAACACCGTCACTTGTGGTTCTGCCGCAAAACTGCAAGCTTAGGCACCAAGAATGCCAAGATCAATACAATCATTATGGTGGCGGGTGCCGCCAGCACTAGCCCAAATACAGCGAAATTAATACGATGATATTGAAACAATATTCTATGATAGTGGGATTGACATTGTGCAAATATGCTACCTAAATGGGTTTGGAGCATGGCACAATGGGACATTTTGAACGGAAGGGAGTTCACAGGGCAGTCGCTCCTCGGAATTGGCTGGCCGCAAACTCTACGCAGTACGCCTCGTCTTGGACGTGCATCAAACGCAGGTATTGTCTGATTTGAAACGCCCATTGTGTGAAGGTTCCCTGACGCGCGCCTTCGTATGTTGGTGGTTTGGTTGGCTTGACAGTTAGCAGAGCCGGTCGCTCCGGCTGTGGTCGTGTCCTGGCATCAGCCAACGATGTAGCAGCTGCTACTGCCTTGTCTAGCTGGTTCTGGATTCGTTGGTTCACCTCGTTTTGTTGCACTTCAATATGTTGCGCCAGCTGGTTCCACCTGTCACCCAGCGCTTGCTCAATAGTAGCCTACAGATGGTCAGGTGACGCCTGCGATGGGTTTGGGGATTGGCTGCCACGCTTCCCGGCTGACTCATGTTGCCTATCTCTTCTTGGCTCACTTGGCCTTGACTCTCTCTGTGGTATGTTGCGGGCCAATCGTCGACCGACGTTTCTGTGATGTTTCAACCCTTGAGACGTCGCCTGTCGCCCTGGTGCCCTCTCCCTTGCTACTTGTCCTTTATTGTCGTTTCGGTTTACGCAGGCCGCTTTGTTGACGCCTACTTCAGACGCCCAACTCCTGACGCCTTTACCCTCTACTCTCGAATCTCCCTTTCTCAACTCGCCCTTGGGGCAGGCCTTGGGGCTGGCTTCCTTGTGATGCCCAGCCCTCGTTGCCCTCGGGGCGGCCTCTTCACTGTCGCACTCTGGCGCACAGTGGAACGAACTCTGGTGCCCTCGGGGCAGGCCGTACAGCTGACGCCTTCGTGGCGTCCAGCTTTTGTTGCCCTCGGGGCGGCCTCTTCGCTGTCGCACTCTGGCACATAGCAGTACCCGTACTCTTACTCCTTGAGGGGTCTCATGCACAGCTGACGACTTCGCGACGTCCTGCTGTGCCACTCTTCAAGGGAACTCGAAACCCCCATGCCCTTGAGGCCTTGCCGCTTCTGGCCATGGGTCAAGTCAACCTGGAGCGCCTTCTTCTCCTCGGCAGCTCCAGCTGGCTCCGAAACTAGTTGTAAGGGGATGCAGCTGCCGGGTGCAGGCTGCGGTCCCGTAGGCTCAAGAGGCCAGCCAGTCGTGCGGCAAGAGACAGGAATTTTGGTGCCAAACTTTGAGTTACAAAACAAGGAGTCGGGTGGCTATTTATAGCCACCCAAGAGCGGTGGTCTGGCAGCCCAAGAGGCGCTGCCAGAATGGCTCATTCAAATGTTTGTTTATATTGTTTTGAATCCCCCACCACGCGTGTTCCCCATGTCCGCTCCACTTCCCGTCATTCCCACTTGCCTTTTATTACTAACCCTTTAGGCGTACCTCCCCGTAACCTGTCCCACATGTCCTTGACCCTAAACAGTATTCAGGCGTGTAGTTCACACCCCGTTTGCTACAAATAAAATATCTATTATACAGCCCGGTTCCTCTCTAGGTACCCCGCTGGTCTAATATACAATGTATCTCCCGTGTTATTATACAAGATAACCCCTTTCTGTGCTAAAGTACATGACCCCCCTGAGCGTCCCTCACACCCTTCATAGTTAAGATTTGTCAGTAGTGTCTATATGAATTTGTGCATTTGTGCCGATTGATAGTGCGTATTGCTATTAAACAAAAGGCACAATTTGCAAAATGCACCCTTTGGCATACCCCATGTCACGTGATTGTCACGGTGACAATCAGAGGTGGGCCACCCTGGAATGGGATGGACTAGAAACGGGGACGGGAATGGGAACGGGGACAGACCGGAGTCTGTTCCCATCCTTGGGCTGGCAAGCCTAGGAACAACCAAGGAACAACCCATCCCTGGGTTGGAACGGATTCGGGATAGATCTGGAACAGTGTGCAACTGTCCCAATTCCATTCCGGCATAGTACAACCTACCTAAGAGTCCATTCCTATATTACCTATGGTAATCTAGAGTCCATTGCAAGCCGGTCCAAACTTTGAACTCCAAAGTTCATTCTAGGTTGTTCCAAAGGCCATTATAAGCCATCTTAGAACCCGTTTCAGAGCCTATCCCGCAATACACAACAACATCAAATTCATGCGTGTAATAATAAGAATGCAGTGATCAGATTGGATGCGTGGGCCGTGCGCCCCACGGTCCACAAACATGGTGTCCCTGACCCCCTGCTATACAATTTGTGCTTATTACGATGGGTGGCAAGACCAAGCAGACACAGCAGTGGCAGCTTGTGAGGGCTGGGGAGTCCTGCCCCTAGGCCCGACGTCACAAAGGCAGCACCCCACAGCATGAGGCAGGGGATGCCCAGGGTCAGGTAGAGGGGTGCCCAGAAAGGCGGCCACCACCACCCCAAGGTGAGGGAACCGGGCATGTGGGGATGGCGGTGGCAGCTACAGGGGGGAAGGCCAGGGGGCGTCTGTTGGCAGCAGCGCCCTGCTCCCGGACCTGTTCGGCTATGCGCATATGGTGACGGGGGACTTGGGGGACTCGGATCCAGAACCCAACGTGGTGGAGGCTCTGAATCTATGACAGCCGCCGGCTGCCGGGGTATCTGCAAGGCTGTCGCCAGTGAGGGATCCCGAGGGTGCGTTAGTGAGTGGCAGGGTGACACTGCATCTGTACCAGTGGCAATGCCTGGGGGCCCATTGACAGTATCAGGGGCCACCTCTGGAAGCGGGGTGAAGTGCGTGGCTGGAGGCGAGGGTGGGAATGCACCCCCAAGGGCAAAGTGGGCCTGAGCGGAGGGAGGGGGTGGAGTGGGGGTCGCCTCCAGCACCAATAGGTGTGTGGACCCACTGTTGGGGCCCGGGTAGGGCGGTAGCCAGTGGGTGAAGCCATTGTATATGGAAGAGGAGGAGCGGCCTAGCATCCTTGTGAGATACGACAGTGTTACGCGGAAGGAAGACAACCACAGCAAGATCATTTGCCGCATATGCAACAAAGGGATTCCTTCAAGTCATCATCCTTCTCAACTACGGAAAAGCATATGGGGTACCACAAGATCACACGGAAAAGCAAAAAGCGCTCTTGGTGGTACACCAACCCCACTTCTGATGATTCTTGCCTTTCCCCCTCTTTCTTTGATAGGGAAATAGCATTGGATTGTGTCCACCATGCATGCGCTGCTTCTCCTCTTGATCACCTCTGGATATTCACAGATGGGTCACTAACTCCATATCCCTATATGCACTTATGTGGCTCATTTGTTGTCTTTTTCTGAGGCACAAACACTATTGCTTATTTGACGGCTATTCGCTTCATGCGCTGTCATTCCAGCATACACATGGAATTGATTGCCTTGCTCCTCGCATGTCTTCATACCCCACAGTTTGCCCCCTTTCGTCGGTGCATTATTGTTTGTGACCCTATGTCTGCCTTACAAGCCATACAATGTTGACAAGGTAGCAAACAAATTGCAGTCTCCACTCGCCAAGCCTTGTTGAACTTATATGCCTATAATTCTTGTCTTCGATTATGGTAGATCCCAAGACACATTGGCATTAGTGAACATGATGCTACAGACTTTATAGCTTATAAGGCGGCCACTAATCCTAACCATTTTGAGATCATCTCTGCCCCACATTCCCATAGGACATTGAAGACCTCAATTCGTCAACACTATGTCTATCGCCTTAAGGCATAGTGGCATACTTCTATTTGTGGTCGCCGGTTATACAAAGTCATGCCTCGGTTTTCCCACTCTCTAATCTAGACCCAAGACCTCTCACACCGCGATGTGTCTCTAGTGGCTCAATTCCTCACAGGCCACTATCCCACCAATGCCTACCTACATCACTTCCACCTAATCGATGATCCCCATTGCACATGGTGTCACCATTCTATTGATGACAGAGACCACCGACTTTTCAACTATCCCCATTTTGCTTTTTTGTGGCAGCAGCTAACCAGTGAGATCCAATACTTGATACGTAGATATGTTGATTGGACTTGGGAATCTCTCTTTAGACATGGTCGCCGCTTTTGGCTAGGTTCCTTCGGTCCACTCAACGGGCATGTACTGGACATTGAGAGAAGTTGTTTCTTTGTCTCGACAGGGTCATGGTCAATGCTGGGAATCAAATCGAGCAATAGACGTGGGATACATTGGGACTTTTCCAAACACTCTGGGATATTTGGGATACTACATGATGCACATTATCTAGCATAACTTTTCATATTGGCGCTCAGGACTCCCCCACAAGAACATCATGTTTCTTCGAGCATTCATGCTCTTCTCATCTCCTAGTTATGATCCTGCATTGGCTTCTGCTGGAAAAGGATTTTTGCATATTTTACGCTTTGTGGGGGAGATCCTTTGTTTATCTTTTAATGTAATATATTGGAATTAATAAAAGATCATACAGCAGACGCTGCCCATTGTTGTGGAGCTGGTAGACAAAGCGCGGGTGGACAATGTTGCTTTTCCCATGGCTGACTTTCTTTCACGGACGGCTGAGGAGGGCCATGAGGTGGGAGTTGCACAGTACATGGATCAAGAGGCCTTTGCCATAGGGACCACCCCATGGCAGCAAATGCGGTCAGCGATCATTCGCTGGATTGCAGCGGATAGCATTCATCTATCCATTGTTGAGTCTCCAAATTTCTGCCGCCGCTTTTGCAAGGCACCCAACGGCGCTGCCCCTCATTCAACCAAAAGGCTGTCACCAATGAGGTTGGTTGTTACCACGTCGTTGCATGCATTGTGTGCAATATATTGTATTATCCCATGGTGTCCATGTGATAAGGTCCGCAACACACAACTGCATTGGTTATCAGCCTAAAGATGGCGTTTCTATTGTTGTCGCAGGTGGCATCCATGCACCGTCAGGCGGTGCAAAAACTGCGGGGGATGGAGATGTGGAAGAAGGTGTGGCCGGCCTTCACCTGCGACCTTTGGCACTCCCACATGCGGTGGGAGTATTTTTTAATAACCATGCACTGGGTAGAGGAGACGCACCGGCATGACGGCCATGCCAACTGCCAGTGACAATTATGGAGCAGGTGCATGGGATCAGTGTTGGTGGAGGCGGAGAGCATCACAGCTGAAGGTGAGGGATTGTGCAGTGAATGGGCAGTAGTGACTACCCAACTGGCAGTTAATCGTGTTGCTTCTTATTTGTGATATTTGCTTTTGTTTTTTGGGTATGCAGTAGTGGTGTACCTGGCCCAGAAGGAGCTAGAGAAGTATGAGATAATGGGCTGATGGTCGTCTTTTGTCACAGATGCTGGGAGGCACATGAAGTTGGGGAGCAGCCCAGAGCCAGCCTTGCAGATTGGTCACGCTATGCCTGCCATGTGCTCCACAACATTGTAAACCATAGCCTAACCCACCTATGCATCCACGCCCAATTCAATAAAGGTCGCCAGAAGTTGTGCGATGCAATAAACTGATAAGTTATGTTATTGTTGTGTCTTTGTATGTGCTATTGTGTGTGCATGCATGTTGTTGGTTATTCATGTGTGTTGCAAGTGCTGCAGTTGCTACTGCTTAGGAATTGTTCATCAACACTGTGCATGTGTCCTTACAAAGGCAGGGTCTCCTCGCTGGTCAACCACATGCATGTCAGGCTGGCACACATGTGGTTGACTAATGAGGCGGGCCTGCCATTGTGAGGCCACATCTACACTGCCAGCGCAAAAGCCACAACTGAGCTGCATAGGTTGCGAGGGCAAATAATGTTACTGTGTGTGCATGCATATTGGTGGTGATTCATGTGTGGTGCAATTGCTACAGCTGCTGCTGCTTAGGAGTTGTTTAATCAAAAGTGTACATGTGTCCTTACAATGGTAGGGTCTCTTCGCTAGTCAACCATATGCATGCCAGCGTAAAAGCGACTAATGAGTTATGTAGGCTGCAAGTGGAAATAATAAGGGAGGGTAATAACGTAGTTTTTAGTAATGAGGTGGGGGTGTCTACATCAGAGGTGTCCTCTGATGAGTCGGGTAAAGGTGGCAGGAGGCCCAAGCTACGGAGGGTACTCCAATTGCTTAAGTCTATGGAAATTTGATGGAACAATACCTTGTTTATATTGCAAAGGGTTGTGTGCCCAAGGAAGGCTATCGACAGATGGTTTGGGCTATAGCCTGAATATGATAATCCCATTGAGATTACACAATGAGGCTACTTGGAGGCCTTCTTCCCGATTTTGGCATCTATAAAAAGGTGCACCAAGAGGCTCAAAGCAGAGGCATACCCCACAGGCTCCAAGGCTTTGACCAAGCTGTTGGACCCCCGGAATTTTCTTTGTGACACGGGCAACGTGGACAACAAGGGACCATACAATGGGTTGGTGCCATTCTGTAGTGATATACACCATAAACTAGAAGAGGCACTTAGCAATTCCATATAGGTCGGGCAGATGGCTTTTTGGCTATGATGGATCCCACTGGTGAGCAATCATCACTAATTATTCAGTGATGGTGTTGCTAGTATTGTTCATTGTTTACCATCGTGGTGTTGTTCATGTAATCAAACATATATAAAATGTCAAAAATAGTGCTGACAGGTTGCATGGTTTGTATACAGTGTACTCTTGGAAGCATACACTTGCTTCTTATATACGGTTGCTACCTCCCATTAGGGATAAGTTCGTGTTAGTGGACGCCGTGATGGATGACATGTCGACTGAGCTACTAGAGTTGTGTTTTAAATTTGTGAAGGACATTGGTGGTCAGAGGCATCGGGGCAAGCAAGCCTACCACCCCATCCTGGGAAATTGACCATGCACAAGCCAAAGGAGAAGTGTATGGGACACAAAACATTTGACACCAGCTCCGAGGAGGACAATGATGCAAGGCAGGGCCCCCAAGGGCAAGCAATGCCGCGGGGCCTAGCCAACCTGTGGGCACTGTAGTGGGCGGCAAACTAACAGATACCACACAACGGTTGATTGTGTAATATGTTCAAGAGTTTCTAATGGAACGCTAGAGTCTGTGTGAGCCGGGTGCCCCCCAAGAGGAGGATGCACTAGATTATTGGGTATAGAACAGTGCTTGATAGCCCATAGTGGCGTGGGTGGCCGGGCACTCATTGTGTGTGCCGGCCAGAAGTGGTGCATCAGAATGGGGCTTCTTGGTATCCGGCCATATTGTGCGATCTTGGTGGGCATCTCTAGAGGACGAACGCACTGAGCAGCTCATGTTCTTGTCTGGCAACACTGGCTTATAATTTTTTGGGGTGACTTTGGCTTTTCTCGAATTGGACTACGGGTGTGTGTATGTGACTTGTCTCAATTTTGGCTATATGTCCAACTTATACATTGGGCAATGTGCATGTCGCCCTTGTTGCAAGCTAGGTGCTCCATGCGAAATATATCTCTTGGGCCTGAATCCGGACTTATGATTGCCTCCCAAACTTGCACTGGTTTGCCAGTGGCCCCCCTTAACTCATAAAACCTAGAATTCGCATGGGCCGTTTCTGGGGAATGGACTAGAACAGACCTAAATAGACTAGAGGTGGCCACCCGGATCCGTTAATAGCGGACAAAGGTTAATTTCCGTTAATTTTCCGTTAATTGACGCAAAATAACGAAAAAAGACAAAAATTAACCAAAAATTAGCGGATTTTTGGATTTTTTGGGGATTTTTGGGTTTTTTTCATACTTATAGTTTATGGAATTCGCTATTAGAGAGTATGTTTGTATTTTATTTTCAACCTATGCATACTAGATTTTCAACTAGCCGCAGTTGTTGTGATTTTTTGGGGGTTTTTTTCGATTTTTTTGGATTTTTTTCGTTTTTTCTGAATTTTTCTCCCTTTTTCTTTAACGAAATTTAACGGACAGCTGATAAAAATTAACGAACCGGATTTAACGGACCGGATGGCACCCTTGAGTGGCCACCTCTAGAATAGACAAGGACGGATCTGTTTTTATTCAGGAATGGATCCGTTCCTGAGCCAAGATGGATCTGTCCCTAAACAGGAACGGATCCATTCCAAATCCGTTCTTGGGGAACGGCCCAGAAACGGACTGGAATGGGCTGGGATGGACTCGGACGGGAACGGGAATGGGTTCATTCCTAGGACGAGAATGGACACCGTCCTTGTTCCCGTTCCTACCCTATTTGGCCGGGCCCACCTCTGCTAAAGAACTTTTTGTCATTTACCCATTTGGAGAATTGGGGTTTTTGTAGGGACCCTACAAACACCCGGTGTTTGCAATTACATTTGAATAGCTATCCCTACACTTAACGTATTAAATAAAAGCGTGTGAATGGTCTCCTCAACAAAACCCTTGAATAACTATGAGCAATAATATGTTTATGTTGCCACTACAAAAGTCCTTAAAAAAAGACTTTGCAGCAAATGCCAGAAAATGGGCTTTGAGTCTAGTTTCATTTTTTTGTAATTTTTGCTTCCCCTCATCTTTATTCTATTATGTATATTCTGATTAGAATTGCATATTGATCTTGTTGCGGCCCCGTCGGTAGCCGCTGGTTTCCAGAGGCGTTGGGGTCGCCTTGCCCTGCAGCTCGGCTGTTGGAGGTCAGCCGGCCCTCTCTACCTTGGACGGTGGGCGTATCCGGGGCAGTCGCTCTTGTGGTCGTGCGGTGGGCCCAATGCTCGATGGGGATCGATCCCCGGGGCCTGCTGTCGGCGAGAGATGGCGGCGCAGCACGGTGGTGGTTCGCTGGCTCGCGGGAGGCCAGAGAGTGGGCCAAAGGATGTTACACGGATTCACTGCATGCGCACGCACATATCGCATGCGCGATACCCAATCGCGGGTCCATCGTGGTCACATCAAGACAAGACAAGTCAAGTGCGCGTCCAGGCACATCGTCACCGTCCACCGTACACCTACAATCGACCCATTGTCCTCTAATTCCAAGCATCTAACCCTCGACCCCCTAGCCCGAAATAACTACAGCTTCAGAAGGCCATATCTTCGCCGTTTCTTAACGGATTTGGGCGTTTAAGGGCGGGTTGGAACCAAGAAGCTCTAAATAACACTTGCAAAAGTCGATTTCCCCAATTACATAATCCTCACTCCAGAAAAAGCCAATAACTACCTAACCCCAAGAAGCCATGTCACATTACTCCCCCCTTGGGGTAGCTTTCGCCCCCGAAAGCATACTATCCCATACTAGTGTCTTCCTCAGGCTTGTTCATCTTGATCATCTTCTGGAGCTCTCTGGCATAGGTGAAATTTCCTGCCGGTATCCAGGAGGCATCGTCAATACTCCACCCAATCCATAACACTAAAAACTCCTTGTGCCTCCTGTCACTGGGTCCTGCCCATCTCCATCGCAGCAGCTTCTCAACTTCGTATGGTTCATCAGCTTCTAGCTCGATCTCCGTATCATTTGACTCCTGTGGTGTTGACCATCTAGACGATTTGAATGGTCGGAGCAAACTGGTGTGAAAGACGTTATGAATCCTCCACCCTGCTAGTAGCTTCAACTCCTAGGCCACTGATCCCACCTGATGAACCACAACGAATGGTCCTACAAATCGTTGCTTCAATTTGCAAATAGGTGCATTCTTCAACTGTAGATGTTCTGTACTGAGCAGTACCTATTCCTCATTGTGAAACCTCTGTTCTCTGTGCCGCTGATCAGCCTGACACTTCTGCCTTTGCTGAGCCTGATGAACTGATTGCATCGCCATTCTGAAGGTCTTCTTCATCAGGTGGACAAAGACATTGACACCCTCAATGTTGGCCTGGTCCACATCCTTAATTAGGTCCAACAGGGTCACTGGCTCAAAGCCATAGTTCAGAAAGAAAGGTGTGTACCCCGTGGATGGCGATGCGCTGCTGTTGATCACGAACTCCACCATGGGCAAGTATTTCTCGCAGTGAGTGACTTCCTGACTACCATGGATCATACACCTGAGGATTTGCTCCACCACCCTGTTGGCTGCCTCTGTCTATCCATCTGTCTAGGGGTGGTGAGTGCTGGACATCCTTAGCTTGCTGCCCAAAATCTTCCAGAATTCTTGCCAAAACTTCGACACAAATCTGGGATCTCAGTCACTAACGATCGATCTGGGGATCCCGTGAAGTCGTCCAATCTGTTCCCAGTAGAATAGAGCGGTCTTAGTAGCAGTGATGGTCTGCTGAATGGGTGCCAAGTGTACCATCTTGGTAGCTCGATCTACAACCGTGGGGATCCCATCGTTTTTCCTTTCACTGACCAGTAGACCCATAATGAAGTCGAGGCTTACATCACTCCATTTTTCCTCTGGAAGTTGCAACGGCTGAAGGAGTCCTGTTGGCAACTTGTGGACACTCTTCTCTGACTGGCAGACCTTACATCCCAGCACAAAGCCTCGTACATCCACTGTGTGATCTGGCTAGTAGAAATTCTGCTATAACTTCTTGAGTGTCTTGTGGTAACCAAGATGTCCCGCATATGGTATTGTATGTATCTCTACCATAATCTTCTTGTGGGCGTCCTCCACATCTGGTACCACCAATCTCCAAGGTTGCCTGTCCTTGGTGTTGTCTTTCAATTTGATTTCAATGAATCCATGGTTCAATCGGTGGTCAGGATTCCCAATCTCGGTGACTTGTCCTTGGGAAGATTCCAACTGATTCAAAATTTCTGCCCA
The DNA here is from genome assembly GCA_905146915.1 of Ostreobium quekettii. Classification (NCBI taxonomy): domain Eukaryota; kingdom Viridiplantae; phylum Chlorophyta; class Ulvophyceae; order Bryopsidales; family Ostreobiaceae; genus Ostreobium; species Ostreobium quekettii. Next base: position 17,329 of record CAJHUC010000713.1, on the reverse strand, counting down.
TCTGCTGTCTTGCTTGTAGCCCTCTTTTATAGAGTTCCTCAAGTCTTCCTCCAGAGTAATCTTGGTGCTGGTCACCAATAAAGAATGTAAAGAATTTTGTTCCCCACTTGCAGCCACCACTGCACCCTCAAGCCTGGACTTTTTAAATATTTCGTCCAGTTTCTTCTGAATATCATTCTTCCTACTATCACCCTCATGAAGACGATGTTGGACCAATGACTCCTCTTCTGCATGCACATCTGCCATGCATCTCAACTCCTGAATACTCCTGCACATCAGAAAATTTGCAGGGTTGTCCTTTTCTGGTATGTGGACAATGTCGCAATCATAGCCCTGCAGAACCTACACCCATTTCCACACCCTCCTATTCACTGCAAGCTGGTTGGGCAGGTTTTTCAGGGAGTCATGATCTGTCTGGATAACGAAGTGGCGGCTGGCCAAATAGTGCCGCCATTTCCCAACAGCCCAAGTGATGCCCAGTAATTCACACTCATATGCACTGCACCGGGTCTCGGCCGGGTTGAGCTTCCTGCTCTCATAGCAAACGGGTTGCAACCCATTACCAAAGTCCTGTTGCAGTATACCACCCACTGAAACACCTGATGCATTTGTGGTAACTACAAACTCTCGGTCGAAATCCAGTAACTGCAAAACTGGTGCAGCCACAATGGCCGTCTTCAAGCGATTAAATGATTTTTCTACTTCTTCATCCCAAACAAAGGTCCTGTCCTTCTTTGTCAAGTCCGTCATGGGCGCTGCCAGTTCGCTGAACCACCGTATGGACTTGTGATAAAAACTGCACAACCCCAAAAATGAACGGACGTCGGTAACATTTTCTGGTGTTGGCCAATTCAAAATTGCTTGAACCTTGGACAATGAAGGCTTGATTCCCTTAGCCCCCATATCAAAGCCACCTCGGTTCTGAAGAAGTCACATTTCTTCAATCTTCCAAACAACTTCTCTGACCGTAGGCGGGTCACAACTTCCCTGATGTGCTGTATGTGTTCCTCTTTTGTCCTGCTATAGATTAATATGTCGTCTAGGAACATTAGCACAAACTGGTCCAAGCCTTCCCTCAAAATTGTGTTCATGATCCTCTGGAAGGTCGCTGGTGCGTTGCACAGCCCGAATGGCATGACAAGGTATTCAAAACTGCCATATCGACTCTAGAGGTGGCCACTCAAGGGTGCCATCCGGTCTGTTAAATCCGGTTCGTTAATTTTTATTAGCTGTCCGTTAAATTTCGTTAAAGAAAAAGGGAGAAAAATTCAGAAAAAACCGAAAAAAATCCAAAAAAATCGAAAAAAACCCAAAAAATCACAACAACTGCGGCTAGTTGAAAATCTAGTATGCATAGGTTGAAATAAAATACAAACATACTCTCTAATAGCGAATTCCATAAACTATAAGTATGAAAAAAACCCAAAAATCCCCAAAAAATCCAAAAATCCGTTAATTTTTGGTCAATTTTTGTCTTTTTTTGTTATTTTCCGTTAATTAACGGATTAATTAACGGAATTAACCTCTGTCCGCTATTAACAGATCCGGGTGGCCACCTCTAATCGACTCACGAAAGTTGTCTTATGTACATCGGACTCTCTCACTCGGATCTGATGGTAACCTGAGGAGAGGTCGATCTTTGTGAAGTATTAAGCCCCGTGTAGTCGATCCAACAATTCTTCCACCTTTGGCAGTGGGTACCAATTTTTGATGGTTATTTTGTTTAAAGCCTTGTAGTCGATGCATATCCTCCGCTTGCCATCTTTTTTGGGTATGAAAAGGATGGGTGCACCGTATGGGCTAGAACTCGGTCTGATCCACCCCTGTTCCAGCAATGTGTCGATCTGCCACCGTAGTTCATCCAACTCAGCCGTACTCAACCTGTATGGGCTTTTGTGCGGTGGCGCTTCTCCTGGCAGCGTGTCAATCTCATGATCGACATTCCTCTTGGGTGGTGGACCATAAGGCAGCTTGTCTGGGAACATATCCTTGAACTCCTCAAGTGTTTGCTGTAGTTGTTCCCGGACAGCCTCATCTGCCTCACTAACCTTCTTCTGAATAACCTCCTCGATCGGTACCTCTTCCGTCACTGGGCCTATTTCCTTTGATAATCTCCGCCTTTCGCCCTCAGTCATGCCTCTGGCTGAACCAGCCTTGGACTTTGGCCGTTTTTTGCTTTTATCTGGAAAGTTTGTGGCCTTCAGGACACACAAGTACATGGGCTGGTCGGTTTTGTTTGCCCTTTTGGTTGCCTGCCTCATAGATATGAAATCCAACTTTTTCTGACAGGTTGCCTCACACATCGCCCAACCACTTTCTTTGCCCTTGTAGTCCTGCACCCTGGGGAACCCTGAGGTTTGTGAGGTTCCTCTGGAGGAAAATTTTGTGGGTTTGTACTCCCCCCCTGGGGAACATCGGCTATCCCCGGCAATGATACATTACTCAGCACGGGCTACTGAGTGGCCCACTTTTCGGCAAAGAATCATATTCCCAAAATTTTGGCAAACACAATGCAGCCAACTTGCTCCCCAAGTCTGCAGTAGGAGTCTCTGATCCCCTCTTGAGGTCTTTGAAATAGTGCTGGAGACCGTTCAATCCCTTGTTGACAATCTGGCAGTACTTACCAGATGTTTCACAAATGCCCTTGATAGGCTCCAGCCGTGAGCCATTTCTAAGGTACACTATGTTTGACTACCAATCCACCAGTATGTTAATGATATCCAGTCAATCCTTGCCCAAAATGAGCTGAACCCCTTCCATCATCGGTACTGTAGTCAATGATAGGCGACAAGGTACACTCCCGATACATACCAACACACGTGGGGCTATTCTGGTGGAAACTATGGTTTCCCCGTTTGCCAACTCCAAGGCAGAATATGCTCCCACAAATTGTAAAGATGGTTGGCAGTGAAGCCAGTCACTGATGAAAGACCTGCTCGCTCCACTGTCAATCAACGCAGGGACACTTGTCCCATTTACCACAGCGCTCACCATCAGCAGCACGTGGTCCTGAACTCCAGTGCCTGGGGCTGGCTGTCCCACAGCATCAGCACTTGGAGCGGTTTCCAACCTCTGAACTGACACCGTAGGGGTCTCTCCCTGCTGGGCCTGAGATATTAAAGTTGTCTCCCTGGTGTCATCAACCGAAGCCTGTTTTTGCTCAGCTAGCTATGCGCGTCGGTACCGACGTCTTTCCAGCCACTTTCTCCACTGCCACTTTCTCTCTAACGTCTTCTCTTGGCGATGCTGAGTTTTCTATTTTCTAGGATACAGGTTCACTGAATAACCTATTCTTGTAGCCCCCGATGAACCCCTGACTGGCCAGAGTGGGGGCCAGTTAGTTTCCCTATCCCTGATGCAGAGAAGCATCGGTTCCATGCCCGGCTGCATGCTGTGCAGCCTCCTGGCCTGATGGGCCAGCCGTCCCCTGTCCATCCTGGGCAGCTACCGCTGCTACCCGGGGCTTCCTCTGATTACCTCTGCCCCATCCCCTCTGTCCAGATCCGCCAGGCTGCTGTGGCACAGGCTGGCGTACCACAACTGGAGCCTGTGGAGGGACGGGTGGCTTCACAGCCTGCCCCCTTCCGCGATTACCCCCGTGTTGCACATTTTTATTTTGAGCCTGGTAGTACACAACATTTGGAGCTGGTGTCGATCCTTGTCCACTGTGCTATCCTGGCTACCTACCTTGGCCTTGTCCATGGCCCTTCTGTCTACTACTGCCCTCAGCACGTCCACTTGATCCTGGGCGTCTCGACATTTGGGCAGCCAATGCAGCGTCCCTTGCCAACTGGAAAGTCTGGCTCAACCTCTTAGGCTTTCCTTGTGAGACACGTACCGCCTGGTCCTAGGGAAGGACCTTGATGAATATCTTCAATACCCATGATTCATCATAGATGTCCACCTTATCCAGCTCAGCCTCAAACCTACAGATGAAATCATGGGTGGACTCCTCTTTCCTCTGCTTGATGTTCATCAATGCAGCAATTGCAGAATCAACCTTGTTTGTGTTTTGGAAACGGCTGATCAGCTGCTCTCCAAAGGTCTACATGTTCTTGGGGTCCTCCCATGCCTTCAGCTTTTTCTGCCACCAAGTCTGTGTAGTTCCCTGGAGCAGAGTGGAAGCATATGCAACTTGTTTCCCAGGAGATCCTCCGACCAGACGAAAGAAATTCGACACCTGACCCAACCACACCTCCGGGTCTTCAAATGTCCTAACCGAAAAGGTTGGGGGGTCCTTTGGTTTTATTTGGACGTCAAAAATCCCAGCCCCCTTGTGAGTACGCCTCTCCGATGACTCGCTAGATGATGAGGACGAACGTGAACGCCTTGACCGGTGTGATCTGGACGTCTGTCATCCTGGACGGGCAGCATGGCTGGACTGTGCAGGGTGTATTGTCTGATCGCTAGCATTAGCAACAATTTCCAGCTCCTGTTGCAAATGTGGTGGTCGGCTGTACGTAGTTGTCGCTGGTGGTTCTGGGGGTCTAGGCACAGTCTGCTGACGGGGCTGAGAATCCTTTTGCGACCGCTCTATAGCCAGGTCTGTGGACAATTGATCGATCTTAGATAGAGCACCACGGAGCTGCCTAGTAAGCAGCTCCACATTCGCGTCCTGTTCCCTCCTCAACCTCTGTTCAGCATCCGAATTCCTCTGCCTCTCATGTGCCAATGCATTCTCCAGCTCTGAAAGGCGGATTGCTGGATTGCTGGAGACATTTCGATGCATTGACGACATAGCAGTCTCAGTCCGCCCAAACGCCTCCCTGGTCTGGCCCTCCAAATGCAAAATTGCCCTCTGAGATGTCTGGGCAGTATGCTGCACTGCTGATGCCGTTTGATTAGCCAGCACATTCATGGCATGTGCTGTCTGGGCGGCAATCCCTGCTATCGCCTGTGCAACACGCTGCTCTAGGTTCTGCATCCCCTGTGCAGCTTTAGTCCTAGAGACCAGGGCTCCCTCTGGGCTTCCCAAAACCACTGCCCCTGGCTCTGTCTCGGCAATCAAAATCCTCTATTGCCACGCCTCGTACGATGCAGCAATAACTCCCACACGTCCAGCTCCAGTGACTGTCTCCACTATCCCGTCAATTTCCTCCACACCATCATGGCCCTGCAGCTCCATCATATCACATTCTGCCATGATTCCACTCACAACACTGATCCTCAAAAAAACTGTATAGAAACAAAGTCAATTGGCGTAGACCTGATCTCGGGCTACTGAAAGTCCACTGAATCCTATCCCCAAGTAGCCACACAGCCTTTACCTCCCAACTTAAGTTATCTTGCTTCTACTGGTTTTCAGTAATCACTTTCACACACACTTACCCCCAATACTCTGCAGGGTGACCTCTTGGTCCACCTGGTAACTTTCCAGAGGGTGCGTTTGTGGCTACTAATGAAAACTTAGTCCCAGCATCAGCCAAACAACCTAAGAAGGTGTCCCTTTCCTGGGACGAGACTGCTGTAAGAGGTCTGGGTTGGCCTATGGCACCCCCAGCGTGTCTAATATTTTAAGACTCAGCCACCCAAGGTTCAGAGGGGTTGGCTGGCCTGTCTACCTCAGGTGGGCAATGGCCTCACCCTCTGACCGGTTCCAGGGGAGATGCCTCCTCTAGGAGGTAGCACTATGGACCCAACTGGGCCTGCCTATTGCCGTGCTCAATCTCCTCCCCCTTCCCCTAGCCAGGCCCCCAATCTTATGGCAGAGCGGTCTGGTGGTGACCCGCCTGCAGTACCTGCAAAATAAGGTGAAGCAACATATGTCCCCTACTTCTAGAGCGGGACCTTCATCCCTATCCTACAGTGGGTGGCACCTGAGGTTGACTGAATCTTCCAACTGAGGGGTGCTGGCCTTTGCGTGTTCGGCTACACAATGGGCACCTGGCGCGTGCACTGAATCCGCTGTTGAATCCGCAGATCTGGCGATCGCCCAGTGCCGTCGATCCCCGAGCACCAATCGCCCACGGAAATGCTCCTCAGGCTTGTAAAGTGAACTCCCGCAAGCACACAGCACTGCGATTCAGCACCGCCGGAGGTGCTGACCGCTGCCTGGGGTGTTGGAGGCTTCTGGAATATGCAGCCCTGTCAGGCCGCGTAGTCACTCTAGGTTGCTGCGCCTCTCGCTCAGCTCCCGGCTCCGGGCTTCGCACTTTGAAACCAATTTGTTGTGGCCCCGTCGGCAGCCGCTGGTTTCCAGAGGCGTTGGGGTCGCCCTGCCCTGCAGCTCGGTTGTTGGAGGTCAGCCGGCCCTCTCCACCTTGGATGGTGGGCGTATCCGGGGCAATCGCTCCTGTGGTCGTGCGGTGGGCTCAATGCTCGATGGGGATCGATCCCCGGGGCCTGCTATTGGCGAGAGGTGGTGGCGCAGCGTTTGCCGGCTCGCGGGAGGCTGGAGAGTGGGCCAAAGGATGTTACACGGATTCACTGTATGCGCGCACACATATCGCATGCGCGATGCCCGATCGCGGGTCCATCGCGGTCACATCAAGACAAGACAAGTCAAGTGCGCGTCCATGCACATCGTCACCCTCCACCGTACACCTACGATTGACCCATTATCCTCTAATTCCAAGCATCTAACCCTCGACCCCCTAGCCCGAAGTACTAGAGGTGGCCACTCAAAGATGCTATCCGGTCCGTTAAGTCCGGTTCGTTAATTTTTATCAGCTGTCCGTTAAATTCCGTTAAAGAAAAAGAGAGAAAAATTCAGAAAAAACGAAAAAAATCCAAAAAATCGAAAAAAAACCCAAAAAATCACAACAACTGCGGCTAGTTGAAAATCTAGTATGCATAGGTTGAAATAAAATACAAACATACTCTCTAATAGCGAATCCCATAAACTATAAGTATGAATAAAACCCAAAAATCCCCAAAAAATCCAAAAATCCGTTAATTTTTGGTTAATTTTTGTCTTTTTTCGTTATTTTCCGTTAATTAACGGAAAATTAACGGAAATTAACCTCTGTCCGATATTAACGGATCCGGGTGGCCACCTCTACGAAGTACTATAGCTTCAGAAGGCCATATCTTCGCCGTTTATTAACGGATTTGGGCGTTTAAGGGCGGGTTGGAACCAAGAAGCTCTAAATAACACTTTCAAAAGTCGATTTCCCCAATTACGTAATCCCCGCTCCAGAAAACGCCAATAACTGCCTAACCCCAAGTAGCCACGTCACAGATCTGCTTAAGACAAAAGGTAAGTGTCATTTGAGTTTCTAAGAATGTGCCCAAGAAACTAATTAACATGTACTAAATGTGCATGTATCCTTATGGTATGCATGCTTATAGTGACTTATATACTAAAATTAGAGCATATTAGTTGCTTGTTATTGTGAGATCACAAAATAGTACTTTGTGTTTTTGATGCATTTTCCAACATGTTTGATAATTGAGATATGATGATTACTTTGTACATGGGTAGAAGATCACAAAGTTGTGTGAGGGAGATTGCAATTTATGACTGATGCTTTGCATTTGATGGAAAAAGTTCGTTGGTGTTTGTTGTGATGCTTAGTGTGTGGGCACCTCATTTTCACCAGACACAAGTTTTAAGGCTTAAGTGATGCACCAAGTACAGAACTACCCATGAGCAAGAAGTTATAAATTCCCATTAGGGAAAATAACCAAAGGAAATTGGTCTTTTACACAGGTCCAAATAACAAAAGGAGACCTTCTGTGAAGTCACACCTATTAGGAGATGGGTGGCTTGTCATTTACACCATAAACATAGATCATATTTATGTTTTGGCACATAAAAATCCATAAAAATATAAATACAACGTAAATACAATCCTTTGTATATAAGAATAGTATATGTAGCCTTGGGGATTCTGGGGATTGGCATCGAGGCGTAATGGAATGGGCAAAAAATGAACTTTTCTTCCATGCCTTCACTGTGGCGTGGCTGCTTGGGGTAAGGCTCAATTGACATTTTACGAAGTGGAAATTAGCTATCTCTATAAAGTGACCCCTTGGCACTTCTATTGTATTGGGTGGGGGCTTTCCTCTTGTCTATTCTGATATACAGGGCCCATTTTTGGCCAAATAGCTCTCCCCTTTAATGTGTCCCAATATATGGCGTGTATTTGTCATAATTTTTGGAGGGCACCTTTGGCCCATGCTTTCTAGTGTGCAAGGCCAATTTATGGCCACTTTGTCCCATTGTTTTCTGTTATACAATATACTGAACAAACCCTCACAGGCAGGTTTGCTAGGACATGGCACAACAAATTGTGGCATTGAATGCCCATGAAGAGGATAATGGTAAAATGCCAAGGAGAATATCTTCTACAAATGTGGTTTCATTTTCCCTTTGTTGAAATCGTATTTGATCACATGTCTAGCCCGACCAATGTTTAACACAAGTTTGACGTATGTTGAGTGAATATTGAGCACAACACACCAAACTAGGTTCCGTGTCATATGGACAGTGGTTATATAGCTTCCATAACTATGATACCACATATAGAAAGCTTAGAACTTGAGCTGATATGATGTAGCCTACATCGGATGGGGGATTCCCCCACACACTAAGCATTATATATTTGAATGGAGCTAGGGCTTGGATTTAAAAAATGGTGTTGATGGGAATTATTTTATCGGCAATACATGTCTCTAAATAAAAAAAGGCTATACATATGTCTTGTTTCGCACCCTCCAGACACTCCCTAGGAGATTGAGTTGAGGATTGCATTAAATTTGATGTTCTATAGATGTAATATGTGTGCTTGTATAATGCAACCTGTTGTGGCTCTGTCAGCAGCCGCTAGTTTTTAGAGGCGTTGGGGTTGCCCTGCCTGCAGCACGGCCATTGGAGGTTGGCTGGCTTCTCCACGGTGGAGAAGGTGACCTTAGACGGAAGTCATTTGGAAGGTCATGTGGTGGGCTCAATTCATGACAGAGATTGTTCCCAAGGGTCTACTATTGGCGAGAGGTGGCAGTGCAATGAGGCGGTTTTTTGCTAGCTCGCAGGAGGCCAAAAAGTGGGCCAAGAACATTACGTGGATTCATCGCATATGCACGCATTTATTGCATGCGTGATGCCTGATCGTGGGTTTATTATGGTCACATCAGGATAAGGCAATTTGCATAAATATCCAAGCACCATATCACTATCCCTCATTCACCCACGACCGACCCGTTTCCCCTATCAACTTTATTATTAGCCTTCTCCATATCAATCCCTCAGCATTACAACTTCACAGAACCACATCTTCATCAATTCTTAATGAATTTGGGCCTTTCAAAAGCATAGGGCATCAGAAGCTCCTAAACAAGCTCAACAGAAGGGGAAACATATAAAGATTACTAATTTCTATCTAGAAAATACCAATTAAACCACAAGTAGCCACATCACACAACCAAGGGGAAGCTCAGTAATATTGCAGTATTTTGCATTAGGCACAAAGTGGTGATCTTCTATTTTCTACACCATAAAATCCTGGCAATAATCATTGAAATCTTTTGGCAGTTGATGACAACAACCTGTGAGTCAACTTTGGTGTTTGTCATTCTAAACTTCCTATTCCAAGAATTGAACTTTGTCATTTGAATCGGTGAGGTTTGTCATAAAATTTGTTTGATCTATTTTGGGAGGAGGAGTTGCACGTTTTCCTATTTGCCTTACAGTCAATGGCAATTTTACTGAGTTGTGCTCATGTTGGATATTCTAAGACTGCCCGAAATACATTGCTCATAATCATTAGTCTATGGTATGGTAATATTGTGCGAATTGTTAGGCGAACTACTCGTGGGATTATGTCTTGCAAGGTCCCATAGGGGGCCGAGCTCGGCCGAGCAGAGCAAAGCCGTGCGGAGGTTCTTGGAGATCGGCCACTGGAGATAGGGAGATTAATGACCACACCAACATGCGCCTCAGATAGGACCGCACAAAGTGGCTATCGTCCACCTACTAGAGAGAGCCTGGGTCATGCTGTCCAGCCGAGGATGACCGCGTTTCCACCGGAGAGGCCCTAGCATGTGGGCCAGGGTACTGGACATGGCCAAGGGGGGACCGCGCCAACACAGGGATCGATTGGCAAATTCACAATTGGATTGGAAAGTTGTTGGCCAACTTCTTGCCTTGCTACATAAAATATCACGATGATTCACTGTCAGTATGCGGGGCTTCCCAAGTCATAGTTTCCACAACAATTTCATTACCCCAGGCAATTATCACAGTAGTTTCCATTATCTAAAAGGTCATCACCGCCACTTGCTCTAAAACAACAATGCACTGAGGTAGTTGCCAGCTTTTTATTTTGCCCAAATAAAGTAGTGTCTAAGATCAATTCATTGAAACTAATGTTTATTTTTAAAGATCGTGGCCGAAGCATTGCCAAACCTTCTGGGTAGTATAGTAAAGGTGTTGAAAAGATTCGCCTGTCCTCTACCCTTTGAGCGTTTGGAGAGAGCAACAAAAGTTGGTGAGATTGGGTCGCTTTGCAAGCATGCCGCTGGCATTGGCCACAAAAGCTCAGGAAACACCTCCCCATTGGCCATGCATATCCAAGCGCATGCAATTCAACAGGTCAAGGACAAAAATACTAATAGAGACCGCAGCGATTCTTGCAAATTCACCCAGTTTCCTAAGCAGACTGACCGATGAGCATGCCAAGGGTGCATCGCGCCAAAACTCAAATGTTGGGGACTGAAAACCACTGGCTTTAAAGCCAAACTAGTTGGGCTATATGCCACGACCAGAGTGAGAAGTCCACACACTCGGAGAACAATAGCAAGGGAGTTACAGCTTCACAAATTATTGTTCGTTCTAGTAGCCACCCAAAATAGCCCCTTGAAATCTCATACATGTCAGCAAATCAAACCTATTTCAATCCTTAAAAAGTCATATCAACTTTGGGAGTTTACATATGATTCCCTCCCAGACCACCATATCCCCGAATGGGGGTCCCATCATTGTAAACTATTACCAGCCGCCCATTTAACCCTAATGCTAAGATTACATCAACAACACACAACACACGGCCTGGGTTATAGAAAAAAATACCACGTCAACCCTCTACACTTTGGCCATCAATTTCGATTAGATAATTGTGCACCGCTCACAGTTGCCATCATGTTAATTCAAGTGACAAATGTAACTCAACCAATGCACCCATGACCATCCTATCCATACCAGCTCATGGCAAAACAAATACCATATCTGATATTCATTTAGCAAGTAGGTTATGTCGCCATTCTGGCTATCAAGTGCCACTAAAAAAATATAAGAACATCCATTCGAATTACCACTAATTGACCATTGATCTGCCTCCATCAATTACTGATTTGTGATCTGTTGATTAAATGGTGGCATATGAGAATCCCGTTTCAAGGAATGCCATCAACAGTATCTTTGAATGGCTTTAACCTTTTTTCAATGTTTCACATGCAACTTTCTAGTTCTTATAACTAGAGTTCAGTGGCTAAACACTGATATGCAGTGAAACTCAATGAAAAATGAATATATATAGCAAAGCCAGTTTAAAGAGATGAAGTCTGACACACCAAGACGGCCACAACTGCCATTTTGTGCAAGCACCTATTCATGTGCTGGCTAACTAGTGCACACATTGACCTGATTGAGATGGTAGGAGGACGGCTGAACAACAATCAGCTTTAATCTTGCTAATTTTAGTGATCGTGAGTTGGTACTATGGGTTGGAGTTGTGGGTCGGTGCCGTGGGTCGAAGACATGGGTCGGTGCTGTGGGGTAGCGTGTTGTGCATATGCGAAATGTGAGTTCAATCCGGCGCTCTGAGTGTGAGTGCTGGTGGGTAAAAGAAGAGGCGCATTATGGTATTTAAAGAGAGCCTAAGACGGTTCGTGGCTCCTCTTGGTTTGGTTGTAAGACAAGTTGAGTCTTGGCTGCTTGTCCGACCATGCACGACGAGTGCGTTTGAGCACCGCGTGCACCAAGGTTGCCATAGAGGTCGAACCAAAATGGTTTGACTTGTGCTACGTTGTGGTCCATCGCTACGCCCGTTGGATTGTGGCGAGCAGGATCTCGAACCGGGATGGCTAAGGAACTTTGACAATATCAAATATTAAAATAGAAAAACTCGATATCACACAACTATGCCACCTATATTGAACCGTTTTCACATTATCCTGACTTTGAAACCCCTGCCAATTCAGACAACCTTCCTCATATATGCCATTGAGGAACCAAGCATGCAATATGCTGATATTTTGGTTCATTTTCTGATGGACGAGTTGGGCAACGTATCCTTGAGTCGCAGTCGTAGTTTGAGTTCAATACACTGACATAGTGCATGCCCACAGCTGCGTGTACATTGTGCTACTTTGGCCATGGTTTAAGTGGTTGTTAATAATGTTCAATGTCGTTTGCTGTTGATGATCTGATCTTATATTATATGCTGGGAACGTGGCTAAGAGCGCCCCGGAAATGAATTTTTAAAGTCTGACTCAGTGTTCTTGTGTAAGAATCGACCCCTGTGACATGGGGGTTACATGAGTGGCAGGGCTCTCCAAGTCGGGTGCTGCGGGTATGCATTCCCGGGTTCGGCCGGGGTGGCTGTGCTCGAGGGCAACCGATGGGAGGCGGGCGGCTATCGGTGCCACAGCTGCGGCGCACCGTGTTCGTTTGCACTCGAAGCGTGCATTCCCGGCACGATCCCGCATCGTCATGGCAGTCTCGGAAAGTCGTGGGTGTGTCTAGATGTGATGGCGATGGTGTGGTGTGAGTCTGACAAGGGGGCTCGCCAAAATGGGCGCTACTTCCAAAGCACAACGAGGCTTAGAAATGCAGCTTTTTGAAGCCATTCCCATGGCGCCCAACACCCTACCGACCTTGTCGCGTGTTCCTTTCATCCAACCATGCGGGCGCATGTGAGGCCGTGTACCAATGATGCAAGTTCCGGCCATCAAGAATTGCAAACCAAAATTCTAGTTGCCGTCCACGTCTGACTGTGACGCGAAGAAGTCTTGAGCTCTGCGATAGCACCTAGCGATAGCCATCAGGGTGGCAATCGCTGCGCAGAGCGTAATTGCCATATCATACACCTTGCTGCCCAGGGCCAAGGGGCCCAAGGGTGGCACAAGGGAAGATCATCCGATTGTGGGTCAAGAGGGAATATTGTGATCGGGAAGGGTGCAGCAAGTGCTCCCTCCAAAGGGGGATTCCTTGGGAAAGGTGAGGCCAACAATCCTGCGGTGCATTATAGCGATGGTGGGGAATTCCATAGCTAATAGCGGTAAGATGGCGGGCATCTCCATGGAGTTATTAGAGGTACGCTTAAGGGTGGTCGATGGGAGGGGCGCAGCTGTCGCCATCGTGGCTGCGGTGCTCGGTGCCCGCTTACGCTCGACGTGCATCTTCCAACGTGATGTTGCATGACTGCGGCGGCCAGGGCCGATGGCCACAACAGTGATGGCTTGCATCCCAAAACTCAATGGTCGAAGTTGCAGCCCCCGACAAGGATTCCCCGTGTAGCATAGCGGGAGCAAACTCACGCGGCGGTGCCATGTAGCCTTCGCCACAGCGACAGTGGCAAAGGACATACCGAAGAATATGATGAGCAAATCGACAGGGAATGGACAACATGAACAACGCAACATTGCAGCCCAGTCTGGCCAGCGAGTCAGTTGCTTTGATTAGATAGCATAGCAATGAAAAAGTGCAAAATGTTGGGGCCGAAGGCCCGACTTCTGTACTGGTCTTATATTATATACTGGGAACACGGCTAAGAGCGCCCCGGAAATGAATTTCTTAAAGTCTGACTCAGCGTTCCTGTGTAAGAATCGATCCCTGTGACAGGGGGGTTACGTGAGTGGCGGGCCTCTCCGAGTCGGGTGCCGTGGGCACGGCCCCCCCGGGGCAGGCTGGTGGTTGCGCTCGAGGGCGGCCAACGGGAGGCGCGCGGCTATCGGTGCCGCGGCTACAGCGCTCCGTGCGTGCTTGTGCTTGAGGCAGACGTTTCTCGGCATGATTCCGCGTTGTCACAATGGTAATGGAGACCATCGCCGGTGCCGATCGCCACAACGGCGATAGCCTGCACCCAAACTTGTGGCTCGGCGTTGCCGTCCCCCGCGAGGGCTCCAATCGGGCCGCGGAGCGACTCCAGAGCCTTCCAGCGCTTTGTTGTGGCAACCATTGGCGCGGCGACCGCGGCACCGGATGCAGTCAGTGCGCCCCTCAAGACCAAGCGTTCAGGGCCTCGGGCCCTGGAGTGAAGTTTTGGAAAGCGGAGAGCGGGTGTGCGGCTCCCACCCAGGTTGGGGAGCGTGCTTGAGCGCGAGCACGGGGTGGGGCATGAACCTCCGCCATCGCAATCACAGCGCGGTGTGTGCCAATCACGTGTTGTGAGTGTCGAATGCTCTTTTGGGTCAATTGAGGGCAATGCGGCTGCGGCGATGGCCTACCAATCCCCACCCCTGTGGCGATGGCACGCGATGGCAATGGTGGTGGGCGATCCCGGGAGAGGCCTCGCCAAACCCAGTGCTAGCTCTCGAGGTGCCGAGAGTCGTGCGTTGCGATTGCGGGACGTGATCCCCCATCGTTGTGGCGGTGATGGCAGCCATCGCCAGCGCCGATGGCCGTAGCGACGATGGCTTGGGTCCCAAAACTCAACGGTCGAAGTTGGGAGGGAATGTCACAATCGGCCAGAGTGTAGCAAGTGCCCCATCCAAGGGGGGATTCCATGGGAAAGGCAAGGCCAACAATCCTGCGATGCATACTCATGATGGTGGGGAATTCAATCGCTGAAAGCAGTAGGATGACGGGCGTCTCCATGGAATTTTAGAGGTACTGCTATGCTAGGTTCGGAGTGGAACTATATCGGAGGCAGGCACGGCCACGGGCTTGGGGACACAGTTGAGGGTACAAATTTACATATAGTTCACGGACAGGCATGTCCTTTTATAGTCATACAACCATCTCCCAATGATGGACCAGTCACTGTAGTATCATTCACCCCCAACACACATAGAGCATCACCCCCGACACACATAGAGCGTCGCCCTGGACATATAATCGCCTGAACCAAGCAAACCAAGGGAACCAGGAAACTGATAGAAACCATCATCAAGAAAACATTCAAAACTTTAGACACTTGGCCAGCCGTCATGTGCGGGGGCCTTGAACATGAGTACAAACCCATCACAAAGGAACATATTAAGAACCAGAGCATCAACTCAAGAATTCATCAAACACTTGGCCAGCCACCATGCGGGGCCTTGAACACGAACATGCAAACCAGTCTCAAAGGAACACATGAAGAGCCAGAGCATCGGCTTAAGAATCCATGGAAAAAATGGTATATTTGGAAAGGAAACCATCAATCTCAAGAGCAACACTGTTACGGTCCAGGCCGTGAGGCCTAGTGGGAGCAGCCACACGTGGCAAAAAGGGTATAAATACCCATGGGAGAACTCCAGTACAAGGGTGCTGATGAGGCGTTGTGGCGAACGCCGAAACCGGTCCACCTTGCCATGAGTTCGTACCCTGCCTAGGGCAGATTGTTCTACCAGGAGCGTTTATACGGAAAGTCTAAAGTACTGGTGTCCCGACCCACCAAAGACGAAAAACGCCCTTCCGTTCAAAATGTCCCATAACATGTGGTGAAAAATGGGGTTCAAACGTGTATTTACTGACTTTGACATCCTACCAATATCGTATGAGTTGTGCTTTGACAATTCTACAATATAGTACATATTAGGTTGGCTTGGGATACAAGGGACAAATAAGAGGTTTGGAGGCATTTTGGGGACAGTGCGGTTCTGCGATGGAGGAACCGCAATATGGAGATAGCATACGCTATTGGCCGGCATGCGCGTAGGAGATGGCCACCATTTTGTTCGTGCTCAAGGACATTATGAAGGTACAATGCAAGTTCAGAACCACCGCACACAAGGCCAGAAGTACCAAAAAGTTACAAAAATATTCATAAACACAACAAACATCGTCTGAGGCCGTCCCTCGTGTCCCCGAACCCCCACCGAACACAACCTAAGCTGGCGGACCTCATAATCTAATCCAACCTAACCTAATCTACCCTAGGCTAAGTTCATCCAACCTCCGCCGCAACTCGTAATGCCCCTGCCCCGACTGCGCTTGAGGCTGGATAGGGGGGCCGGATGGCACGGATGAAGGCCCCTCTGCACAAAGCCCGTAGTGAGGGTCGGGGGTGCCCCAAGCCGCGGGAATGTCGTCAGGAACGTACGGGCCGCCACCTTCCCCCACAATATTGACCGCCGTCGGGAAATCCGTGATGGGTTCCCACTGAATTTGGCCACGGGAGGGGCCGGAGGCGGCAGAGGGGGCGAAAGAGTGGGTGGGGGAGGAGGGGGCCAAAGGGCGGGTGGGGGAGGAGGGGGCGAAGGAGTGGGTGGGGGAGGAGGGGACGAAAGAGACAAAAGACTGGGTGGGGGAGGAGGGGGCGAAAGAGCGGGTGGGGGAGGAGGGTGCGAAGGTGTGGGAGGGGGCGGAGGGGGTGAAGGAGCGGGTGGGGGAGGATGGGGCCCACGAGTGGGAGGGGGCGGAGGGGACGAAAGAGTGGGAGGGGGAGGCTTGGGCGGAAGGGGCAGAGGGGGCTGCCGGGGCGGAAGAGGCAGCGGAGGCGGACGCGGGGGCCGGCACACCCGTCGAGATGAAGGTGGGCCGGCGGGACACGGCCACCATCCCGCCCCGGCCGTCACGAACGGCCACAACAAAGCCCCAAACGCCCCCTCAG
Organism: Ostreobium quekettii; assembly: GCA_905146915.1. Classification (NCBI taxonomy): domain Eukaryota; kingdom Viridiplantae; phylum Chlorophyta; class Ulvophyceae; order Bryopsidales; family Ostreobiaceae; genus Ostreobium; species Ostreobium quekettii. The sequence continues at coordinate 635 of CAJHUC010000713.1, read as the reverse complement.
CAGTACCATGGCTCTCCCCACCAGCCAGTATCAGGGTCAAGAGGCGCCCACAGGTCGTGCACACCCAGACAGAGTTGATTGGGAGGGCCTCGAAGACTTCCATCTCCACAGTAAAAGACATTTGGAAAGAAAGAAAAGATCCTAGTTAGCATTTGAAAGAACAATTGTACATTGCAGTATCAACTTGACCCAGTTTAACTACAGCGCACCAACAGAACAATACACCGCAACAACAAGATGCAGTTCGGGGATTGTGGAACTGTATGCAGCTAAGGACAAATTATATTGAGTTTGCAAGGGATCTACAGATAAGGCAATTGGGGTTGAACGCTAGGACAATCGCATGACACATTGTGGTTCAAAGCATGTCCCAGGCAAGAAATGAATCCTGGAGATGTTTGTGCGGTTCCGCCATCGCGGAACCGCACCAGCCGGTCCCAGGCTGGATATGGACCTTGGAGATGCTTGCGCAGTTCCGCCATCGCGGAACCGCGCCAGACTGTGGCAGCCAGGAAATGGACCCTGGAGATGTTTGTGCGGTTCCGCCATCGCGGAACCGCACCAGACTGTTGCAGCCAGGAAATGGACCCTGGAGATGTTTGTGCGGTTCCACCATCACGGAACCGCACCAGACT